>VWZZ01002342.1:54295-88059 GCA_013399095.1 Psophia crepitans | reverse complement strand
GGCCAGGTTGGATGAGGCTTATGGACAATCTGGTCTAGTGTAGGGTGTCCCTGCTCATGGCAGGGGAAGTTGGAACTAGATGATCTTTGTGGTTCCTTCCAACCCAAACCATTCTGTGATTCTATGTGATACAAAGAAAACTTGTTTTTTCCATATATTTGTGCCTCATGCTTCTCCAGACAAAATGTTCCTGACGCTTAGGATGTTAACCATACCCTTCTCCTATAAAGAATCTCACATTTTCACAACAATTGAGCTCATACTGAAGACTATTCTTTGGTGGTAGTATTTATAAGGTCTTCTCCTGTTCAGCTGCCTATGTTCATGACATTTGTATGCATTAGACTCTACCCATCTCCCAAATTTGGTTGATATCTGTCATGGGTTCAAAACTGATTTGAAATCGTTTGAATGTATGACAAGTATGGCGGCATTTGTTTGCAGGAAGGGACTGCATAAATATCTGCTCTGAGATTATGACTAACATTTTCCCCCTTCACTATACAAGTCCAATTCTGTTTCAAGCTGGCACTGATGAAGTGGCTGTGCTCTCCCAAGCCAGACAGATATTCACTTTGACCCTGTCCTCAAGTGGGCAGTTGGTCATGCTGACAAAAGAAAAAAAGGAAAACAAAAGTCAAGCACTATTTCAATGAAGGCTGGCTTTTATTGTTTCCACACATTTGTTTGAGGATAGAGTTTTACAACTTTGCAATTCATTTCGAGATATCCTGAAGCAAATGTCCTGTGAATTTGCATATTTCATGACTGGTTTTCAAATACAGCCCACATAGGAACTTAAAAGCTATGCAAATCTTTAAAGAGAAAAAGATGATACTCTTACCAGTTAGATAATTATTGCTATTATAATTACTGGCTAGTGATCAGTGAAGACTTCAGTGTGAATTGGACTACACGAAGGATGCTGTGGCATACCCGTGTAGGAAGAAGACTTTTTCTTGTCTCTTAGAGTCCTGTGCCTCTTCCTTTAATGCAAGGGCATGAATAGGCTCTGTGCACCTAAAAATCTTCTTCCCAAGAAGTTAGTCTGAGCTGTATTGCCACCCACATATACATCAGCCAATGGGGAAAACTTGAAATAAATCACAATGATCATATCACGAAAGCTAAGATAATTTCCACATGACTCTTTGAAATGTGTGTCATACTGAGACCAGGCTGAACAGTGTTTCCATCACCCTAATTAACTTACTGATGTTTCAAAGCAAAGAGCATGTCAACACAGCTGTACGAGGGATGAGCATCCGTGAGCAGTTTGAAGAACTATAAAATATTAAAAACAAATAAATTGAGGTAAAAACTGAAAAGCTCCAGAAAGAGGCCAAGGAAAAGCTACAAGACTTAACTGGGGAGGTGTCATTTGCAATACTGCTCTATTGACAGATGGAAGGCCGGAAATTATCTAAAGTAAAATAAAAACAAACTACCAAACACTGCAATAACTGTGGAGATAATAGATGTGATGAAACCATGTTTGTAAAAAGGTAATTATTTAAATGGATGTTCCTCAATTAAGGAAGGTTAAAACCAGCAATTGTCATTAATACTTTATTATTTATTATTTAACATAGTTTACTTGCAGACAGAGCCTCTTGAGAGAGCTGACATTGGTGTCCTGCATTGCCTGGCCAACTGAGAACATCAACCAAAGCTCAGCAGCAAGACTGACAACTGCAGCATCAAAGTCCTCTGAGAAGGCTGTTGCCCATGTGAGGGACAGAAAAATATGGAAAGAAATATCCAAAACACGGTAAATTTTTGGTAAATTTGTGGTGAACACTGTCAAACATCAATCAGAACTGCTAATTTATGCTTCTGAAAGAAGGTCTCACTTTAGCTCCCTTAACCTTTTTCTAAGGCAACACCCCTTGGATGTTATGATGCAAGCACTCACATCTCCACAAACTTTCCATTGTATGCCAAAAGTTAGTGACATACAATGGGCTGCTAGAAGGGGTGTGAAAATGTTGCCTCACACATCATCAGATGACATGGAAATTGAGTTCAGTTCTTAATAAAAACAGAAAAAGAACATATAGACTATTTGCCCACAGAAAAATACATTGATCAGGCATACCTTATCAGACACCAGAGAATTCAATTCCGTGTTCCCTGATCCTTAGTGGAAAAAGATGTAACCTAATTCCTACTAGGCAAACCACAGCTGTGTTGGTGTTCTTATTGCATGCATAACAAAGAAGACTGAGAAGCCTACAGGTTATTTTTTTTTAGCCATCAGGAAATGTAATAATTACGCTCCCAGTGCCTAATTGAACAAGTAAGAGAAGGAATAACTTTTTTTGGCAGTTGTGATTCAGTTCTAACTTTTGAGTAGGACATTTAAATTAGTTGCTCTTTCAGACTTTTCATGAGTCTTTTGCAGTCCCTAAGGGGCATATTTACAACAATAAATTAAGAAATCAGTTAGAGGAAGTACACCGGTTAGCAGCTGACTGACTACTAAACCCATATTTTGCATACTTTGGCAAAATTTACATTGCTCATATATTGTTATATTGCACCATTTTATGCAGACAGCCACAGGCCTTGGCTGAACTGTTTTATGAGTATAGTCATGCTTCATTCTAGTTTAGTGGTAGAAGCAGTTAATCTGTTAATGAAGTGATAGAACTGAAGCCAAGGCAGTGGCCATGTAGGAAGACCAAGAAAATTACATTGCGTTGACTGAAGGAACTAAGTGATTCTTTACCCAGCTAGAGCAATCAGTAGTTACAACAACATTTGTTTACACCAAATGTCAGCAACCTATATGGGCAAGAGAAGGAAAGTTTTAAAAACTACTTAGTTAATTGCAATTCCCCTAAATGAAGTCTAGTCGTTATGCTACCAACACCAGGCATTGTTATACCTGTGCAAAGTTTCCCTTCACAACTTCATCTGTGTAAAACATAAACATCTGCTCTGGCTATTTATCCTAGACAACTCCAGTTGGTGAAGAGAGGCAAGTAGCTTGAAAGATCATCTCATCCTACCTGCTTTAGTACAGTATGGATTTGTCTTGGAACACATTGTCCTATTGGTCACAAAGGGCTTCTTGATAACTATTTGAGACCAGACACCTCATTATGCTTATGCTTTAAGATGTTTTACTCATGCTTTAATACAGGATGTTAATAGCCTTGATTCAAGATATTTTTTAATTGCTGAGTGGCATTTATAGGTCACCAAATAGAAGTGAAATGTTATTTTGCACTGGTCTTATCTTTAATATTCACTGATGCCGTCTACACACCATGAATAGAGTTCTACTATACTCTATGTTGTTTTGACAGTACCAAGGAAACCCTTTTGTCTGTGGCATCATTGTTTCCCACTGACTTTGTAAATCATTCAGCAATCCTTTCCCAGGTTGTCTTTCCACATCAGCAAAAGTACCAGCATAAGGGAAATGTAGCGAGTTTCCAGATTTAGCTTGTAGCTATAGGACTTGGTGGAAATATTTTCCATCTTCTCTTCCTCTGATACATCCTTTAGGAGAGTGGTGACTGTGTTGCTTTACAGGACTATGGGCAGTTGCAGAAGTAAGCATTCAATAGTTTTACAGTGGAATATCTAATCTAATTTAACTTAATGTAACTTAATTTAACTTAAGGAAATAGGAAGTCACATAATGACCTTCTATCCTTAATGCTAATCTGTAAAACAGGGCTAAAATGAGTCACCTTGCTTCACAGCATGCTGCAAAAGCTAATTCATGTTTTATAGAACCTTTCCTAGTTTTCCTTCTAGAGTTTAAGATTTCTTTTCTCTTGTGTATTAACTCTCTTATTGTCATATATTTTGATGTAGTAAATGTCATGTAAGTAGAAGAAAATGGGCATTTTATTGAGGAGAACTGGAAAAGGTGATCTAGTACTTACTGGGACAACACTTGGGAGTCTCTGAAACCTCCTGCAACTCAAGCTTACTCTTTCCTCCCTTTGGGAATTCTCTTTAGCACCGTTTTGTTTAGCTTGTGTAAGTTCAAGTTTCATCAAAGTGGTATTTATTTGTATAAAACTGTACACCAGATGTCTGCAACCATGAAGCCTATAAAGTATTTTGTTGCCAATATGACCCTGGTGGTTTCAACAATTATAAACTGCAGCAGGTCTGTTTACACAAGGCTTTAATGTTAAACTATATGCAAACATAACTATGTGGACTCAAAGTCTCTAAGACAGACACATCCAGTTTCACAAATATTCCAGCAAATGAAATCTTAGAACTTGTAAGCTACTAAGTATAGCACAAAGAACATGAAAATCACGATGCAGTAGTACTTAGCACTTATATATATAGCACTTTACATCTTCAAAGTACTGTGCTAACAATATCTAATTAATCCTCCTCAACTAATTAATCCTTTCCAGATCAGGAAGCTGAGACACATTAATTACAATTATTATTTATGTACTTATATAGCACCATAGGTGTGCATGCCACTTTACAGACTTATAGACCAGTCCCTCACTAATGTGAACAGCTAAAATTTGTCTTTAATACTAATAGGAGAAAGTTCATAGCATACAATATTTGGAGTGAATACTTTCCCCGGAAAAGTTTACAACTGTGCACCAGATTCTGCCATCAGATTTGTCCATAAGAAAACAGAGTAAAAAGCAGCTGGATATAAGGTCCTATATCGCAATTTTGTTTGCCTTTTTTTTTTTTTTTAAGAAAAATATGTTGTATATGAATTGGTTTTCAAGAAGGTTCAGAATGTGTTCAAGCATCTCAACACATGAATTATCAACATAGTATCTATGATGTTCATTTTGTGTGTCTCACCTATTATGAAAAATGAAGAAGATCCTCAAATGATCAATGTCTCCATTTTGTGGACAAAAGACCAAAATGTTGATGTTTGCAACTCCTTTCTGAAAGATGGTCCCAGTTATCTCAGATTTTGGGTTATTGTACTGGAGGTTTAGTTCTATTCATAGTGCATAATTTCCTAATGCACAACAAAACATAGAATCATAGAATCACAGAATGGTTTGGGTTGGAAGGGACCTCAGAGATCATCTAGTTCCACCCCCCCTGCCATGGGCAGAGACACCCTCCACTAGACCAGGTTGCCCAAAGCCCCATCCAACCTGGCCTTGAACACTGCCAGGGAGGGGGCAGCCACAGTTTCTCTGGGCAACCCGTTCCAGTGCCTCACCACTCTCACAGGAAAGAATTTCTTCCTAATACCTAATCTAAATCTACCCTCCTTCATCTTAAAGCCATTACCCCTTGTCCTATCACTGTAGAGTTTATATGAGAGATTATTAGTTACTCATTACTTTAAAAATTACTTAATCTGTAGCAGCAGTGCTTAAGTAGAAGTAAGTCTAAAATTAATGATCCCCCTGTTCCCAGCCCATTGCAGATTCCCTTAGATGAAGGAATATTATGAGGAAAATAGAGAATATTTTAATGGTGATCATAGTGGGACCTATATCTCTATTTAGTTTCTATCCTATCCAGACAGTCCTTGTTACTAGCAGGACACCATGCAAAGAAGTTCCATGGCTTTGTCAGTAATAAGCTCTAGTAACCAAACTTTATTCAAGAAAAATACTTGTTAGTAACTTGCAAGCTGGTCCAAATCTGAGCAGATTGCTCCTTCCACAGCAAAATGTTGCTCTAATAAACCTAGGACAAAATCCCTTCAACATATAATGGATGGTCTAGAAATGTCTTCAGAAACAGTCAGAAAAATACATGTAAGGGAAAGTACTTTTCAGTCTGAATATGTGTGTTCATATTACATCCTATGATATTTGCTGCATTTTAATCTCAGACTTCAAGTCTGTATTTGATGTTGTTCTCTGAAATTCTTTATATAAAGTGGATGGAATAAATCTTCATTTTTTAGAATTTTCTAGGTTGAGGGATTAGAAAGTATACGGCTTAGTCCTCAGTGAATAATTTGTAGCAAAAAAAACTTTTGAAAAACTTTGGATTTTTATGTTTGTATATCGTATATTCACTATTCTAAATTATTTACTGCAGTTCTTGGTCTGACAACAACTCAGAAGCAGTTTGTTATAAGTACTGATAAATGGGATTCAGATTTTGAGTCACATTGCTTAGTTGTGACTAGCTATCCTGCTTCTACATTATAGTTCTTGAACCAAAAGGGAAGAACACATTTCCAATCCCCCCTCCCTCCCAGCTGAAACTGTGAGGATTATTTAAGTAAGCAGAATGTAATTTCCTGAACTGGCATTTGTCCAGTATATGTGGTTTGACCTCCTTCTAACGGAGACCTGTTTATTTAAAGTAGCAGGGCACAATCAAAGACCAAGTGTATTTTCAGAGAAGGAGCTGAGGAAGTGAAAACAGGGAGCACCAATAAAGAGTTCTAATCAGGAATGAAACACCTAAAAGTGTATTGAAACAGTGTTCTGCAGTGCCTCGATTAATCCCAGGCTGTCTTAACTCGTGCAACTGGTACTTACAAGACAAATAATACGAGCTGACGCCAACCAGTCTCATGTTTTCATTAGGATAAGCCATTATGTTAGAGTGCTTCAGATGTATGGAGCAACAGTGAACTTTCTGCTCTCAGGGTGCGGTGGTGCGGAGCTTAGTCTTCCCATGGGCTCAGGCACCCAGGCTTAAGCCTTGCTTTAGGTTTATGCAGATTGTTCACCAACCAAGTGAGGAGCATTTTATTGAAGCTGGGAGCAAGTGTCGCTGCCTACTTCTTTTCTACGTGTGTCACTGACTAGTTCAATAGGAATGCCTTAAACATTAGAGTGTGATCGGCAACCTGGAGCTAGACTGAACCTGACCTCTTCTAAGGCATCCAACCTGGGAAATAAAAACCCAACAAAATCAACTACATTATTTTCCCACCTACCGCTTTAAACCCTAATGTTTCAGCAGCCTCAGATGAAATCTACTTTCCTCTAGTTTATGGACCTAACTTGAAGCTCAGCAACACTTTTATTTTCATGAACTTTCTGAATGACCAAAAAAGCCAATGCTAAAGAATGCAGAAATAATCCATCACCGCTCCCCTGCCTGCAGTAGCTGAATATACAAGTGGGTTTCACCATAATTAGGATTGACAGTCCTTAAGATTTCCACAATTTAACAATATATTTGATACCTTATATTTGGTAAGACAAGTTGCCTTGTGTAAACATCTTATCATTACTGTACGCTATTAATGATAGTATGTGAATGTAAGAATTCTCACCACTCCTAGTCATAGATCAGATTAATCTAGCTGTGTGCTAATTATTGCTTTGTTATTTAACTCTTCTGAAAGCAGCCAGCTATTGCAGGATGAGTTTCACTGGAAAAATCTGAACAGACTGAAAGACAGCCACAAAAGGAAATGTTGATTATAGATCAGTGCAGGAGCTAAAAGACAGCTTTACTTTAGTCAGTGACTATCCAGGTATCTATCATGAATTTGGAGCGGTGTGTCTAATGAAATGTGGAAATGTAAGAATTGTATGGAGCATGACTGGAATTTGTAAGGAGTTTGGAAGACAAAAGAGTGTGCAGAAATGGATATTGCCATTGAGATGAAGGCTGGTCTGAAGGATGGGTAAAGAAGACTGGGGGAGGGAGACAACAGGTGACCAACTTAGAATTATAAGGAAGAGAAAAGCCATTAATGATTTGTGTAATTAAAGGTGACATGGGGAACCGTCACAGAATGAAGAAGTCCCTAGCCATATGTTTAGGGTGATGTAAGATAGATGGAATGAAAAGAAGGCGGCACATATAAGGTCAGCTTTAACTTGTTCTAGAGACCAATGCAGTGTTATGTTCCAAGGTAAAAGGCCTAAGGGTGGACCTCTCTTGCTACAAGTGAACAATCTGAATGACGGCGACTCATTCACTCCAGGGGAAGACTGATATCAATGCAAGGTGTAATGATGAGAGAAAAGGAGTTTCTAAGAATCTTATCTTTTTCTGAGAGTCTGCTTCTTTTTTTCAGCTATCAGACATGTGCCGTATATAAGAATTTTAAGAATATATGGGCACGAGGACCCTCTGAAGTTGTCAGTGGAAGCTGGGGTTCAAGTTGTTCCTTTCTTCCCCGTTTCCTCCCCTCTCTCTTCCTCTCCCTTCCTCCCTTTCTCTCCCTTCCTCACTTCCCATCTTCCTCTTTTCCTTTCTTTTCCTTTCACTATAGGCTCACACTGTGGAGTTTTCTGAGTGGCATGGCAACATATCATCAAAAGCAGCAAGCTCAGAGAAAGTGCTCAGGTCATTCTCCCAACCTGCTCAATGAAACCAACTAGTCCCTGTGCACTACTTGCTGACAGTAGCTGATTCTTTGTTGATAAAGAAGGGTCAACATATATAATCAGATTTGTGCTATTCCTTCCAATGATCAAAAGAAGGAGGTTCCCTCTTCCCTCATTTGAAATCTTTGCTGAAGTACACAGTCAGCAAACCTCCCTGCTAAGTGCCTCTACAATTGTTATAGGTTTGCAGATTTTTTTCTTTCCTCCTTCTCCTCTGCCACCCCAGATAAAAACTGAAGCTGTTGGTTCCTATCAAAGCACATCCAGGAACGGAGCTAAAAGGAAGAATCTCTCTCTGCATAATTCCGATATTGATGAATTAAGGCCTGAATCGCATTTTTGTATTTAAAAAAAAAAGCAGAGTCCATGCTTAAAATTGAGATTAGCTCCATCAAGAAGCAGTAAATTCAGCAATAAGATTTAATCTCTGTGGCACTCAAAAGACAAGATTCAATTATATTCTGTGATCTTAACTGAATTACAAAACCCCCCTCAAAAGTAATGACATTATTTTATATTTTCCCCAAGCCCAGCTTACTTGGATTGAAAAGAATTAAATAAGCCATGGTTTGAGAAAAAAATATGTTTGTTTTTGCTGTCTAATAATTCACAGCTTTGAGGAGAAGCTAATATCCTTTAAGTAAAAGACTAATATCTATCTCTGGAAGTGCTTTTTTTGACCCATCTGGTTTGTCAGAAAAGTCTCCTACCTCTGATATTTATACAATATCATGCAAATGTCAAAATCTGAATGTCATCTTCAAAGACCCTTTTATGTCAGGCAACCCCTTTATAGGGAAAAAATAAACAATTTTATGTATGCATGCTTGATGCCAGTCCAATTAATAAAAGCCTTTTTTGCTATGCTTGGCTACAAGCAAGTTTCTCTTTTGAAAATGAACAGAGGGAGAATGAGATAAAAGGTCTGTATTGTTTCCTTGCAAATTTTACAGTTTCATTTTTAATTTGTGTTTGGATGTGAGGATCTTGGTGCAGATGGTGTGATAGTCCACAGTATGTTCTGAGAACCTGAAATGATAACAAAGATATGCAAATTGAGAGGGTGCTTTGGATGAAAGCCAGGATATCCAATTTCACAATAGCTGAAAACAAATTGATGTGCCCAGCAAACTACTCAGAGTAGCACTAGGAAATGTAACAGTGCCAAAACAAATTATATTAATGACCTGAGCAGTTTGTTGAATTCTATTGGCTAGCTTAATGTTGGTTACATTTGTCTGTGTTGGCACTTCATTTACTGCACAAAACAACTTTTGTAAATGAAAAAAAAAAACCAACAAAAAAGGCACTTAATGAAAAATCAATCTTGGTAATTACAAAATAAAGTTATACAAGAATTATTTTTGCATCTGAGAAATGTCCAGCATATTTCTCACCAAAAAAATTGAAAAAACAGATACTCTTGAAATTCAGAAATAAGAGCTGAAATTATTTCTATGAGTAAACACAAATCTCATCCTCTTTAATGTTTCAATCTAGATGAGCTTAATATTAACAAAACAAATGATAAAAATTATATTATTTGAGAAAGAAACCTAAAAGGAGATGCTTTCAAAGAAAATATTTGAGAGTAAAGCCACTGTCTGGAGTAATTCTGAAGCAGTAATGTTATTCACATTTTTGCCAGTGTTAAAACGAGAACCTGAGCCCTTGGCTGTCGTTTCTGCCTTCCCCTCCTCCTTTCTTTAAATGAAAGATTCCTGTCTCCAAGTGAATCACGTTAAACAGACTTTTAAAAATTGTTCCTCTCCTAAACTATGTGTAAATGGATGAAAAAAAAGTCTGCCAAGAGTATCTGTAGTTTGACTATCCTTTAACAGTTCATATATTTTTACATGAATAGCTTCTTTCTATTTAGAAAGAGAAAATCAAACACACTTTCAGTTTTCATAAAATCATACTGGCAATGCAGTGAACTGAATGCACCTTTCACATATTTCAGTACTCCATACTGAATAACATATTTTGAACTACCCAGATCCGTAATCTGAATCTTTTTGAAGCCTGGTTTTGGATTTGATTCTAAATACATTAAAAAAAATATTTACTAATATCATACTTAAATCGTGCCTAGCAGTGGAAAAAATAAACTGAGATTTGATCTTGCTACCCCTGCAGTCAATAGGCTACCTCCACAGCTGGCATAAGAATACCAGAGTTTCAATGGAGAGATACCAATCTAAGTCACTCAGATGCCAGTGAACCCCGTGTTTTGTTTTAATTTCCAGAAACAACACTACTCCTTTGTTCATCTAAAAAATTCTGAGGGCATTTTATAAAATACTAAATCAAAGTAAAAATAGTGGCAGATGCACCCCCTCCCCATTGTGTACAACTCTAACTTAAAGGTGTTATGAATTGGTATCATATATTAAAATGTGAAGCAGTTACTTATTGCTTGCAACTCTTAATCTGTCACAAGAAGGAAAACAAATACTGGCAGGGAATTCATCAAACATTCAGTATGAAGATAATGTGCCTCAATTCTTAAATGCCATCTATTATATATACATTTGCATTTGTCCTAATGCCACAACACTGTTCTTGTGAAATATTTTGCATATTTTGCACTTTTTCCGACTTTAGCCTTCCCAGTACAGAATCTGTACTGAAAAGTAGGTAGTTCAAGACTATGTCAGTACACTAATTGCAGTTATTGTCATTTCACAGAGAAGCATAAAAAAGGCCTGCAAAAAACCAAACACATAGATGCACAAACAACAAACCCCACCTCTTTCCTTGTCCAAAAACACCCCAACACACCAAAATCCTTGGTAAAAGCTTTGTTTGCTGGCATTTTGTTTCAGGTTCTTCTCTCAAAACATGCATCCAGAAGAATCCTCCTCCACAGGAGGCAGAGAGCAATGTTTCAGTAAGACTTGCAAAAACACTCCTGCACTTGGCCTGAGTCTGGAGGTGTTTCCCATGGGACATTTGTCATTGGGGAAAATTGATGTGGAGTTATGGTAATTCAAATGAGAATGAGGTAGATTGGGTAAAGAGAGATGAGAAAAAGGGAGAAGGATATGTAGTCTCTCTCTTGGTTCTGAGGAACTTACTAGGAAAATATAGCCCAGGTATATAGCTCCTGGGTCCACACTGTTGGGGAGTCTGTGGTTGAAGCTGATAGTCACAGGGAAACTGCCTCTTTATATGAATAACCAACATGTTTAAAAGGCTTCACGGCCTCCCCCTCAGAAAACAAACCCCATCCCTGTGGCAGAATAGCAATCACATATGTCTTCAAAAAAATGTGTGGGAACGACCCACATCCGTTCCTTAAGGCTTCTCCTGCTTATGATAACAGGAGGAGATGATCTGTCTGTGGTTTTTAACTCATCTAGCATTCAGAATGACTCACTGAGTGAACACGGAAGATTTTAGAAGGTAGGCTAAAGGTTTCTTTACTTGGTGGCATGCCCTGAATGAAAATGTCAAAGTTGCCTCATAGCTGGCTGGGCTGGGGAGATGATAGCACAAGTCAGCCTGGGAAGTCCCAGTAGGCTTAAATGACTGATCCACAGAGAAGGAAGACAAGTTACGGTTTTTCTGGAAAAAAACACTTCAAGAAAAATGCACAGACTCTGTTTAGGTTGCAATGCTTTTTTAAGGCCTGTGTCTCCATTTATTTTGCTTTTCCCCTTACCACACCAAGAGCCCATATCCTCCTAAGTGTATCTGTGCAAAGAAAGAAGTGATGTAAAGGGAATGGAGAGGTAAGAAACCTGTGGAGTTTACAAGCTTTAATATTTTTCACCACTTTTTATACAAATTCTGCAGTTTGTTTTTTTTTTTTTTATAAGAGCTTTGTGGGTTTTGGTTAAATAAGCCCCAAAGGGCTAGTCTGCCCCTTGCTTTCAGTGGTGCTGGGGCTACCCAGCAGTGGGACCAGTGCAGTGAATCCCACTGCCCCGCTGCAGAGCCGGCTTCGCAAAGTGAGGCTGCACCGGGGCTGCAGGTGCTGCTGGAGGACAGGTCTGCGAGACCTCCCCGTGCAGCAGGTTACACCTAAGTGCTACTGGGACCTGCCCCTGTTGGAGAAGGTGCACATCAAAGGGCAGGTCCCATCACAGCTGGTGGAGAAACACCTGCTCCCTGCGGCAGGCACGAAGTCGGGTCAGAGAGCGACAGCCCCAGCTGGGACAGCCCCTGCTCTGCGGTGGTGGGCTGCAAAACCAAGACTTTCAGTGGGAATACTGGGAGCAGCTCTTCTTGCAAGAAAAGCGTAGTGTCTCTTTTTAGCCGAGCGTTCTCAAGCCTGAGGTGCCTGTTCCAAACACTCTCATCTCCCACTGACTTCATTCCTCTGCGTTACTCCCACACTCTCCTCAGGAGGTGTGCAGCACTGTGCCATTTATATGTTGCATACAATGTGTCTGAGAGTAGAAGTTTAGCTTTTCTAATTAGACGCTGTGCTATTTGGAAAGCCTTTTTTCATTGCAAGATGAAGGTGTAAGTGTGAACTTGACGCACATTTGTCAAAGGGAATAATAATAATAATAAAATTCTCACAAAGCAGTTAATAGCTTTTATTAACTGATGTATCTGTGTAACAGCAAAGTATAGGTTTTAGACGAGCCCAGAAAATGACCCTTGGTAAAAAGCTCACTAAAAGGAATACCTTGGAGCTGTCCATCAGTTGCACAGACACACACAAATCCTGAGCAGTGAGGCAATGTACTCTCCGTCTTCATGCATAATACATACAAAATAGGTGAAGTGGTATGTAAAGTGAATTTTAATTGGTTATAATTGTCATTTCATTTAGTAAAGTATTGTCTGGAGACCAGGATATCAATTAGCACTCTGTGGACTCTGTTACTTATGAAAATATGCATATATAGAGATGATGTGCTCTAGCAGCAGATATACTTTAATTAAGAAAGTGGTACAGTAAATTAAAGACCTTTAAAGTATTAATTAATTGGTGTATAGATCAATTCTGAGTTTCAACTTGGTAAAGTTAAGATCACCGTACCTGATTTAAATGAGATAAGAAATGCACATTCTATGTCGTTGCTAGCTTTTTAAAGGTGCTCATTGCCAGAACCGTGTTAGCTTAAAGGTGAAATGCATCTCTCCTCTACAGAGCACTGAAGTTTTATCTTAAGTTGGAGCTTTTTAAAGTTATCATTTATTCACACTAAAATATCAACCAGAAATGTTTTGTCAGGAGTCTTTATCCTGCTCTTTTTGTATATGTCCTTCATATTCCTTGGTGTTATTAAACATCCCAGCATTAATAAGGTATAGAGAAGTGATTGATGTATTCCATATTATTATGAAATTGTTGGTAACCAAGGCAGGTTTGCCTTTTTTTTTTTCTCCCCTTCCTCCTTCTTCTCTTTTTCTATGGGGGATGAAGAGGGACCTGTCCCTTTTTAACCACTTGCTCTGGATGACTTTTATACCCAATATAAGTGAGAAAAGAGGATGAATGTCACCTCTCTTCTCTTCCTCCTCCTGCTGATGCATACTCCTTCTTTTGATTGACAGCTACTAATAACCTTCCTGCCCTAAGTGCCATGGAGACACTTTATTAGGACAAACAGCCAAGGAAATCTAGGAATGAAGCCAAGCCTGCAGTGAGTTATTATCGGGCTTGTATTTATCTCAGCTTTGTAATTTTTTTCAGTGATATGCAAATCCTGAAATAGATCTTCTTCTGTTGAAGGACAGGTCCCTCTGTTAATTGATCCACTGAGAATCAGCCTAACCTCTTTTAGCTATCAGCCAGGGAAACAGGCTACATAAAAGAGTCTCAGTGCTGTATACAGTTCACATAAATTCAGTGTGCATTCTACAAGGAAAACTTCCGCACAGAAAATGCATTTTTAGTTCCTGAACATATTTTACATATCAGTGTTATCTGCATAACAGATCAAACTGATTTGTTTATTTGTTTATTAGATATGTATGAGGGTGCATTCTTATAATCAAATGTGATTTTAGATGGAGCTTTCTTTCTTTCTGGAATGATACACCACAAACATGTATTGTAAAAACACATTAAATGAAATTCAGACATAATGAAAATGCATTTGTTCAAAATCACCTTTAAAAAAAAAAAAAGCTACATTACAGAAACACTTTATTACTGAGCAATTTGACTGTTTGGGAATTAGCAAAACAGGTGCATCTCCTACAAGCCCTGAGATTCTGTAAACATTTTTTGTTTCTTTGTGGAGATTTGCAGCAAACAGGTAACATTGTTTTGAATAGATCTTTTAATAGCATATTAATAACAACAGCAGAATGGATTTAATTCTTCTTTGTCTTTCTATAGGGATAGCTCCATTTAGCAAGCAATTTATTTGACAGAGAGCAAAATTTGTAACAAAGGGAAATGTTCATGGAAACACTAATACTAATAGTCATAATAATAATAGTAATATCAGAGAGTCCAGAATGAAAAGGGATCAACATAAAAAATGGGTATTATTTTTACATTTACATAACATCTCTCATTCTTAAGAATCCAGAAGATCTTCGTCAACCCCTAGTTTAGTGATACCAGTACAAGTACAGCTATTGCTGAGACAGGGAAAATAGCCCTGAGAAGGGGCAAATTTGGAGCTGGGTTCAAACTCTGCGGAAGAGTGAACTGGGATCAAAAATGTTCACACAGTGTGGACCAGTTTTCATTTTGACACCTCATCTAAACCACGGCAACATGAAGAAGTACGGAGGAAATCTATTACCAAAACCTTCCCGGTTTCTCAACCTGAGAGACAGAACGATATGCGGTAATGAGGTGTGAGGCATGAAAGCCTATGCTCTAATCCCAGTTCTGCCCGCCAAATTATGTCATGGCCTTGAGCAAGTCATTTCACCTCTACTTCTTTAAAATGAGGATGATAAACCTTACAAGGCTCAGTCTATGATTCTTACTCAGTAAGTGTTTGTAAAGTGCTTCCAATATGTGAAATACTTACGCAGGTATGAATAATTTTTGTGAGCACGACCACAGTACCTGGAGTTGGGAGCTCCTGAAGGGACAGCATTATCAGTGTTGGCAAGGATGTGAGGGAGTCTGCATTTCAGTTTAGATCAGAACCCAGACCTCTCCAAACACTGAAAATTATCATTTCCACAGCCAAATGTCATGTCTTGTTCCTATGTCTCCAGTAAGGTAATGGGAGACCTAGACAGGAACGTTTTTACACATTAGGGAGCTTAGATCTAGAATAAATGTCCAGCTACTGGACTTTTGGAAACACTCGAGTCTTGCTGATTTTAGTGGTAGTATGACCCGTGTTTATAGCTGATGTGTTTAGAGCTGACAGGAATGGAGAACACTGAAAATCAAAATTGAGCTTTGAAATTACTGGGCTTTTTGGGGGGTTTCAGATGTACTTCAAACTTTAACGTGGTGTTGAAAGTCAGGCTTTTCTGAAAGAGGAGATTTCCAGCTGGCTAACCTCTGCTCAACTCCTTTAGTCTTTCCAACTGTCCTCAAAGAATTTTCTATCAATTATTAAACAGAGGTCAATTCACCAGGCAAAACTATGGTTTGCAAAGCTCGTTTGGGTGGTGCCTTGGCAGGTCTAGATAAAATGTCTGTTACCTCAAAGGTATGGTACTACAGTTTGAAAGATGTTAAATAATAAAGTATTGTGCATATGATTACTAAATTGACATTGTAGGAGTTTATTCCTTTGCATTTTTCTGGCTGAGGTCATTCCTGAGTAATGAAGATGTGAAATTAAAATATCACTCAGTCCTCTTCCGATTTCTCTCTCTTTTTCTTGTCTGCAGTTCCACTCTTCCATTTCCTCCTTGGCCATTTGCACACTAGTGTGTTAATGGTTTGGAGGAAATGTCTAGCAAATGACATCACTTCAGAAGCTAGGGCTCTAAGGGGGAGTAAATATATCAACATGAGATTTTACAAGATTTTGGAGAAATAGTGGAGAGGAATATTTAAATAAAAGTATTCATGTTGCATGAATCAGTACTAGGATCTAGTTGATTTTTCTCTTCAAAAAGAGAGCTTTGAAAGTAGATTTTCAATCTACTGGGATTTTTTGACAGAAAAATTTAACTCTAGAGAAGAGAGACCACAGTACTTTTGCGAAGTGCTAGTTTCATAACAAGCTTTTCTTTCTGTGACTTCTGTTTTGTTTGAGTGAAATGGATCCAGCTGAAATTAGCTATGTTTTTGTGCCTAAACCCAGAAATTTCACAGGATTTTTTGGAAGCAATTCTTTTTCATACATGAAATGACAGTAAAAGGCAAGCATCTCACATTCTGAGGAATTTTTAATTTAACTGAGTTTTTTTGTACAGATATATCAGGACAAGCAAATAAGATTACTAAAAAAAGATATTCAAGTAGAAAGTCGGTAGCTTAGTATACAGAGAAATCATAGTGTGTGTACTACAATAGCACTAAAAAGCTACTGTAGGAACCTATACTTTGTTACGTTCAATGCTACAAAAACAAGGAACTAATTAACAGAGTTTCCCTACCTCATGCTCCAGGGAAGGTGATATATATGGAAACCTTGTGAGAGAGTGTAGATTTTATTCATGTATTTCTCTTTTAGGTATTTGATCTGTTGCAAACTAACTCAGATAATCCGTGATAGTTTTAAAGGACAGGTAGTATTTTTATATCTATCTACCTGTCCATCTCTCCATCTCTTCATCTATCTTATGTATATAAAATTACCATCTGTGTATATACACATACACATATATTTGTACGTATGTATTTACATATACACAGACTTATATTTATGGAGACTGTATGTGCTACCTTATTGCAAATATTAAATGGAAACCTTATATTCAGTCTTTAATAATAGCGTGGGGTTTTTTGGTTGGTAAGGCTCTCCTGACTTCTCTGGGATCACAATTAAACCAGTGTTAAGTGTTTTTGGAACAGCTCCATAAGTAATGAATAAGTGAAAGGATATTATGGCAAAACAGTGCTGTCTTCAGAAACATACTGATAAATAAGACATTCTAATTTTGATTAATCAAGTTAGTCAGAGGCTATAAGTACATAAGAACTTTTAGAAGAGATCAACATCAGAAAAATCACTTCTTCTGGAAGTGATAAACCTCACTATTATGTTTATTTCAGTTGACACGTAGAGAGCTGGGCAGGGATACATCACGATGCCATCAGAGTTGGTCTGTGAAGGTAAATAGTTTTATTGGTATTGGTTTCAAACCTAAGGCACTGCCAAGGTAAAAGGCAGCGCAACTTAGTCTGACCAAAGCACAACATAGTGTATTTTTTTTTATTGATACTGCCTTTTATTTTGTATCTACTCACAATAATCTGAGAACAAGGAAACTGTAAAAAAAAAAAGGGTTTTTTTAGAACCCAGGACATCAGAATAAGGCTAGTCAGCTTTCCTTAGTGGACAAAGTGAGAGCAAAATGTTCTGATCCTTAAAGTGTGAAGAAGCAAAGGTTTCTCAAAGTCAGGGCAATACAGCAGGTGACAGAGACCACATAGCCTACAGGCACGTCTACAGGCCATTCCTGGTTTCCTCACACATACTGTTAAAAGGATGTTTTATCCTGAGGCAAAGTTACACTGAAAGAGTTAAAAACCACTTCAAAACATCAGATGTCATGTCACAGTGCTTCAGAAACACTGCTGAAGTGTTGCAATGCATATAATGCTTTTTCTTCACTTCATTTATCTTACCTAAGAAATCACACTCCAGCCTGATCCAAAGCTTGATTCAATCCTCAGCATTTCTCCTTGTTTTTTTTTAAATAAAAATTTACTTTTTTTTAATGCTGACATCAATAGACTTTAGACTAAGCCAAATAATTGTAGTATCCCAAATTGACAAACATTTAAAAAATAATAAAATGGCCTTCCAGATTAGGAATAGATTTGGCCAGTTATCTAGCAGGTGAAGATTGACAGAAGTCCATTGAAACCAATGGTACTACACTGATTTATATTACCAGAGGTGCTGTCAAAAGATATTTCGGGGTCAAGAAAGAAGAAACTAAACTTTTTTTAAAAAAAAAGCACTTAAACTAAAATCAAAATTACTGGCATTTTCACAAAATCTAGAATATATAAAAAGACACACAGATTCTCTTGATCTGAAACACCAAATAACTAACAAACATTAATCTGATGTTTGAACCGCTATAACTGCTGACAGTGCTAAAATAAGAAAGTGAACAAAAAATCTTGTTTATGTCAGAATAGTATGACCCAAGACCTTTAGCTGCCCTTTGAGAGCATCTCTGCATAAGTAGCGAGTCAGAGTCTGGCTGAAAGAGCTGTAAGGAAACAGGCTAGTGTTATAGACCAACCAGTATCTCTCACAAATAGGCAGGAACAAGTTTTGGATGTAAAATGCAACAGAATCTGTCAGAGGAGAAACAAACAAAAAACCCACCACCATTTAGTCTCTGTTGGCACATGCATTTTACAATCTCACGCAAGCTGGCAAGAGATAAATCAATGTTCTACCTGTCTGAGCCTGGGAGTTGGTTAAGGGGTAGTCGCTCTTGCGGCAACAAGGCAAAGCCGAGTGCTCTCACTGTTCACCAGCAACAGAGGAAACCGGGTTGCTACTCCAAGAGGACAGGCTGTAGAAGGAAAGATGCCTGAAGCAACCATTGTTGCTCAGAGCTGACCCCTGAACAAAGCAGGACTCTTTCCAGGCTCACTTCTTGACACCTGACCCTAGTGAGTCGTGCTAATGTAGTACAGAGCACAAAGATATGTACAGCATTTATTGTCATACCCAGTTAGCCAAATCATAGTGGTCAAGCCAGGCTTTTTGCCCAGAAGAGTTTATCTGTTTGTTACTTTATGGCTTTTGCCAGACAGAGCTTTCAGGCTTTCAGTCTGGTGAAGAGCAGGGAGGAACATCCACCTGGAGCTACGTGGCATTTGGAATCAGAGAATCACAGAATGATTTAGGTTGGAGAAGACCTTTAAGATCATTGAGTCCAATCATAGACCTAACAATGGATGGAAGTTGCATTCAGCCAGAGATCAGTTCTTATTATTTCTTCTTCAGACCCTATGGACAGCTCCTCTAGATGCCCATATATAGACAGAAAATGACTTTAAGAGTATTTGAAAGTGTCTACACAGACAAGTCTGACCATTTGAAGGTGGTCTAACTTACTTAGATAAATATTGGTGTCTTTGCTGACACTGCCAACACAGCTAATGCCAGTTCTACAAGCTGAACATCTGACCCATTACGTAGTCGTTAACTGGAGTGAAACCATTATGCACTTTCCATATAAACAGCTTACTGTGTCACATAGTAACATTTGACTTTTAACAGCCTGGGTGCTTTCAAGCTGACCCTTTCCTCAGAACTCTTTCTCAAACATCAGCAATCCCTTTGGTCTGCGCAGGTCCCAAGAGTGTCTCTACCTCACGTTATATAACTTCTTTAGTTTAAGTTTTTTCACTCCACACAGCAACCTTAAATTGCTTTCTCGTCTGCTGCTGCACCCATCTTGTTCATCTCAGTAGCCAGAAACAGCATAACCTGAAATACAAGCATGTTTCTACAGAAAGGCAAGAATCCCTCTGGCTAATCTGACATGTTCCATGTTGGATCATATACTGAAACTGTCAGAAATCACAGTAAGGCCCAAATATATACAGCTTCTCTTATGCTGGACCCCCTATCAAGCCATGATTACTGTCATGAATTGGATGAGTTATACAAGAAAGGAAGGGTTGTTGGGTTTTGTTACAAATAACATACCTGTCAGCGAAGCGAAAGGCATGCCACATCCAAAAAGTTGATGTATGACATGCATTTCACTTCACTAGGAGGGACAGAGGAACAGATAAACTACGTGTTTCAAATGCCTCATCTTCCACTCACAATTTGTCTAAGTGATTTCCTTGCTATTGTTTTCCACAAGGTGCTCCAATCAGCAAAGAAATTGTATTTTAGTCTATTTACAAAATGAAATGTGTTGTCTGCTGTGCAGTTCTCACTTTTGAAAAATACAGATGAATAAAAGCTGATATAAATGAATGCAACTCCTGATGTTAATGGAGTCTACAATGGGGTCCAAGCCTAAAGCTGAGCATTGCAGATCTACCTGAAGAACCTGGAGTTTTTGGAAGACTGCAGCATGGTTGCACATTGCAGGCACTGCTGGCACCAGAAAATCTCTCAGTCTTCTGGCAAGAAGTCTGTATTGTCTCAAGGGCTACTACACCTGTAGACAGTTTCTTCACAAAATCAGTCACTGTCTCCTCTTACCTTCCACCTTCATTTTCCTCCCCAATTTGCATACTTTTTTAGCACACACTGCCTACTTCTTTATCCCTGCTGTTATTTTTCTATGAAAAACAATTTAGTTATCTTCAATACCTTAGGTATTTTACTAACTTTTCCCAAAATACTCTACAACTGTATCCATAATTGAATAATCTAGGTTTCACTTGAGGGGACCAGAAACAGATGGTTTGTTTTAAATCCTTCCTGAAATACAAATGCTTACTGTGGATACAGAGCTATGACTGGGAAGCTGCAGGAACCTAGTTCTGATCCCTGGTTTGTGTGCTCTGTTTGGTAACAGTCTTGCTGTTTGCAGTGGCATATTAATTCTGAAAGTGATATACTGCTTCTGAGTCAAAGGAAGTTATAAAATGAGCGGAAATGTAGCGGCTCAATAATACCTCCATAATAAATGTTTCACACTGGATTCCATTATAAGTATCATATTCCCTCTTATGGCTTTGGACAGGAACAAATTTCATGATTACTGCCAGGGTACAAGGAGAAAAGTTTCTGGCAAATACGCAGGCCATTTATCAAAGCATACTCAAGGTATGGCGGATTACAAAGCTGTGCCAGAGTACTGGGCTGCTAAAGCTCTGAATAACAATTGAAAAGGGACTTTTTTTTAAAAAACTGATTTTAAAAAAATATAATTCAAAAGTATTATCTTACAGGTAGCTTTTTCTAGATAATTTGATCATTCAGCAACAGAGGCATTCTCTTTGTGGGGGGATTCATTTAGCTGAGCACTCTAGAGGTTCACTATGGGCTCTCTTTAAGCACAATAAAAAGAATTAGGAACACAGAATGTGCAATTCATCCAATCCCAAGGTAGACGTCTACAATAAGTGAGATGACTCACCAAACCCATCTGTAGTCAGGGTAGCTAGATCAATTAAATGGGGATGCACGACCCAAATGAGTAATAAGTGAGACTACCTTCCATACGAAAGTCAAGCTTGGTGTACATGGGGATGGAGAGCTGCCATGTCCATGGGGGCTTTCCTCACCACAAAGCAAATCAGTCTACAATATAGGTCATCATCTCTAACTTTTTCTCCTTTTATCACCCTAAAATTTCTGTGCACCTGCACTTCACATATCTAATGACCATTTATGGCCAAACAGCCTCAGCGCAACAGGTATCAGGAGCACCTCGTACATGGCTGGGAACTTCCAACAGGCAGCTAAAAAGAGTAAGGAGCACATATGAGGCACAAAGAGTCTGTTCCCTTGGGAGCAACCAGTACTAGAAAGTTTGAAGTTACCAGAGCTGTGTCTTTCACTGCCTTTCTCACACCCACGAGCTAGGAAATAACTAGTAGCATTGGCAGCACTCCTGAAAACTGCTGGCTAACTAGTGACTATTTCAGTGTTTTAAACATCAGTTTCTGTTTAATGAGTGTCTAATTTCCATATTTACACCTGGTAACTATTTAACAATGCCTGAATTCAACCAGAGTGAATTACATCTCCCTGCTGTAGGCAAATACATTTTAGGAATTTCACTTAGGATTCATATGCCCATCTGTAGCCATCTAGAGTATAAACAGCCCTGGAATGTAGCAACTATCTTCCATCTATGAATGGAAGGAGAGAGAGAGGTATTTTTAGTGCTTGATCTGTTATTCTAGAAAACCACCTTTATATGAGATGAATTGCCTTCATGTTGTTGATGGTGAAAGAAACTTAGACACCCACTTCAGCTGGTGCCTGCAGCTGGCCACAAATCAGTGGTTCGTGTCAGAGAGGATGAAGCCCACCACAGAAGTGCTAATGACCTCTAAAAAACCTGAAGAAAACAAAGAATTCCCATAGAAAATTATATTGTTCCCTGGAGATATTTTCTCATTGAAAATGAAGCACCGTGTGCTGGCCAAATTTATTTTTTACCTCACTGTGCTTTGCTCATTTTCATGAAAATGTAACCCTGATCAAGGTTATTATTAACCTGTGTAACCCATGTTAGTAGTTGTAAAAGTTAGTCTAACCTAATCACCTCAAGTTTCAGAAAGATCCATTGGTCATTACATTTTTTTCTTAATTCTCAATTTTCATGCTTTCCTCATTTGTACCATTTTCACATTTTTTTTCTTCATTTAAAGCCATTTTATCGTTTGCATTTTCTCTCTTCCATGTAATAGAGAAGTTTCTCATTTACAAGCTGACACCTGTGGTTTTGAATAGCACCTTTTAATATAAGTTATATGAATGAGATGTGCTGCAAGATTTTTCAGTGTACCTTACACAATAATTGACCTCACATAGATTATCAGTTATTCATGGCCCCTTGCCTTAAAAGGGGTCCTAAACAGCCAATCACAATTTAAAGGCATATTATTCTGCCTTAAACACATTTATTCACAGTACCTTTCAGAAGTTATTGGCCATTTTCTTTCCCAGAATTAAGGATTATTGAAGCTTGCGCAATGAGAACTTTGTTCATCATAACTCATCCTCTTACTTGCTTATGCAATGAAGCATTATAATGTGCAGATAGTTGCTTCAGAGGACTTATGACTTCACTAGCTGTACAAAGATGAGGACAAAGACAAGTCAAGAGGAAGGAAAACATTTACAACATAATGAAAAGGTAAATCAACTTACATTTGCAGCAAATAGGTTGACGGAAAATATCACTAAAGTTCCTTTTTAGTTGTGAAGATGAGGTGCTTCTCCCAGTCCTTTTTTCAATTATGATACAGTATTTTATGTGGTCTTCTCTTTGGGGTTGAAGCTCCTAGACTTTGCATACTAATTTCTGATCTTTAGACAAATGTTGAAATAAACAGAGAAGGGAGTGGACCTTGTGAGAGTTCCTCTACTTAAAGCTGCAGCAGTGTCCTCCACTAGAAACTTGGTCTGGGGGTTGAGAGACTGCCCAGACCCTCTGCTAAGAGAGTTGGAGCTATGCGCATCACTGTTTTGCATCCTAGTTTCGTAATGTGAGAGAGGGGAAGTAATACCATCTACCTATGGGCGTATCCAGGATGGCAAACGAGGAGTGAAACGAGGGATTACACTCTGGAAATGATCCTTACCTGGTCAAAAATCGTGTTAGTTCTGCCATCTCAGAACAGCTCCCAGCTAATAAAAGCACAAGGAATTGCAGTTCCCGTTGATATGCTCAGGGGTTAACACTCAGTGCACTTATTAATTTCATCCCACTTACTCCCTTGTGTTTGTGAGGTCTTCCATACTGGCCTTTTGTAGAGTGCTTTGAGATCTGCAAAATGAAAGGTGCAGGAACTCTTAATTATTATTGTAACTGATGGAAGATTGTAATAAGCTTCAGCAGTTTTTGGATCAAAGCTTGAATTACTGAATATTCTGTAAAGACTTTTTTTAGTCTCTCTCAGTTTCTAAGAAGTATATGTATGCATACATAAACAACACTGCAAAGGGAAGGTATGAACTTGAAACCTGAACAAACCCAGCAACTTCTCTTGTTATGTATATCTCATATCCTTGGCTGTTTTTGTTTAAATGACCCTTATGTGGTAGGATAAGAAAGAATAATATATGATTAATTTCTATTCTGAAGTCTTGTTTGAAAGGTGCTTTATTTGCATTAGCATTCATAATTACTTAATGACAAATCAGATATGGTTCATTGCTAGTAAGTGTAGAAACATGTTGTCTGAAGGATGTAGTTTAATTAGTATACTCCTAAAAACACGTCCCTCATGACCATTGGATGTAATCATTATTTTATGTATTTAACTGTGAAATTTATGTTTACTCAGCAGGCTAGAGACCATCTTTTTTTTTTTTTTCCAAAGCTATTTAATGCAATACATTTGGACTTTAAAGGAACCCACAAAATCTCCCCAATAACAGGTACTAAATAAACAAAAAAAATTGGAACAACTATTATTGCGATGAAACAGATATATTTTTAAAAAAAATATACCAACATAATATTGCATCCATAAAACATAGCAGGAGGAATAAATATGCGGGGAAGCTCATTTTAATTCCTCAGTTAATAACTTAGACAGAGGAGATGCACATTCTCTTAGATCAATGAGACAATTTGGGCATTCTTTTATTGTTGATTAGTGAATCTGAAAATGACCTCATTTCAAGGGCATCAAGCGATTTCTCTTTCTCTGTGCTGATATAACACAAGTGAATACTGTGAACACTTTTTCTACCCGGCTGCTGTAGCATCTGAGAATGCCCTTTCCTCGGTAACACAGAGGAGTGTGACAGCAATCAAAAATCATCAGGACTTTGCACAGAGGTCTCTGAAAGCTGTACAGTCTCTTCAATAGTAATCTCATTTTTCCTTAAATCTCCCACTGGAAAAAGGAGTCATTCTTCATGGAGCATTTCCAGTGTGCTGTGGGAAACCAGTTAGAGTCAGATGCTACTCAGTCTGTGTAAGGGAATTGCCCTCACTTCCTGCTGCAAAGAGACTGCAGTTAAAAGAGACAATAATTTTCCTCCATTCTTCTGCAATGCATGCTTCTAGAATATTCATATTTTTAGGATGCATGCTACAAATTTTAGAACTTTAGGATATCTATATTTTAGATTACATAATATGTGGTATGCTTTCTACTTTATTATTTCTGTTCCTGAGTCTTCATTGGCTTCAGGCTAGGACTGGTGACTTAGAGATAGGTGCCTTTCTCACCCGTCAGTACCAAGCCCTTAGGTTTTAAAGTCTTTTCCATTTATCAGTGTTTGCCTGTATTGCCAGGCACAGGCATCTTAATGGGGTTATGGGTGTCTCTATGCTCTTCTGCCACCCCTGAGTCCCACCTACAACACTCACAGTATCTGGCTCTGCAGTGCAGTGCCTCCAGTGATCTGAACCTTGCTATTATCACTTGCCTAGAGAAAACCTGTGTGCTGGGCAGGGATGAGAAGAATGTGCTTTCTGCCTGAACAAGCCTCCCACCCCCACTGGTATAACTGTGTCCCCCCTGACAAGTTACATGGTACGGAAAGAGGAGAAACGTGACTCCTCTCTTTTGCAGATTGTCACTGGGACTGCATCTGCACTTGGTATTATGAAGAGACATTACTCTAAGAAATAAGTAATAAAAGTGCCTGTTAATCTTGGACAGTAATGAAGAAGAGTCAACTTTTGAAGCAATAGTATTATAAACATGGCAGGATGATATAGTACTTACTGTGTCCACGATGACCAGCTTCTGCAGGGCTTGTTGGAGGATCACAGAATGGTAGGAGATGGAAAGAACCTCTGGAGATCATCTAGTCCAACCCCCCCTGTTAAAGCAGGATCACCTAGAGCAGGCTGCACAGGATACTGAATGTTTTTCTTCCACATTCCGCCTCCAGGCCCTGCACCCACCCGTGTTCTCCCAGAGGACGTGGATATTCTCCCAGACTACATTAGTAGTTTGGACCTAGACAAAAATGTGCTTTCTAATGCCAGCAAACAAGCATATATAATAAATGAAATGTAAATGAAAACTAATGCAAGGGTCCCTTCAAAATCACACCAACTGAGAAATGTAAAGCACAGTCATAATCCAAAAGAAAAAGTGGTGTGTGGTGATTTTTTTTTTCTTTTCTTTGCAGTGTTCAGGAAATGTGTCCTTTTTCTTTGCCTTTTATGATACATACCTGAAGTATCACGTAGCAAAATAGGGCATTTTACGCAAAGAAAATTCTGTAGGGAATGACACAGGGGCATTGTCTGAAGGACACTTCCTTTTATGATGAAAACAGAATTTGATATGCAAGAAAGTGCATTTCCCTAACTGAAAAACAGATTGAATAGCTGAAGCAGGGGTGTGTGGATGAAGACTGTAGCTAGGAATGTACAGAGAGCCTGTTGAAGGGGTGGAGGGCAGGTGGTACAGATTGGCAAGATTGTTGGGTGTGGGCTGTTAGAAATCTGTATGGGGAGTAGTCATGAGGGAGACAAGAAGGATTGCTCACACCATAGAAAACTTTTTGAGGTAGAGGATGAATATCGTGAAGATTCAGAGAAATATTTTGCCATAAAACTTTGTGCTTTATCTCAGGACTCTCGATGTTTTCACATTCATTCATTCCCCATTTTCTTATTTATTTTAAAAAAAACCCAAAATCCTCAAACCTCTAACTTGTCCTCTGTTTTTAGGAAAAAAAAATGAGGAGGAAAAAATAAAAGGGTGCTGAATGGCACCTAACCTTGTGTCTCTCTTTGTGTTCTTATGTGTTTGGTTTTTTGTTGTTGGTTTGTGGTTTGGATTTGGGGTTTTTTTTCATCCTGAAGTGGAGGAGTGGGGATCATCCCACACAACAGGAAACATGCATTGAAACTAAAATGAGTTTACATGTCACATGAGTTCAACAAGTCCAAAGCTTTAATGGCAAAGCATCAGCTGTCTTGCCGTGGAAAATTTCCTGTTGCTAGAACTACAGGTTGTTGGTGGTGTTATTTAAAGAAGAAAAAATGTTTTTTAACTTCTCATATGTTACTAACAATGAGGGAAATATTTTAAGACAACAACCAAATTCAAATTAACACAATAACACAGCTTTATGCCACTCATGCATGTATAGCAAGGAACAGTAAAAGAGATATTTTTAACAAACAAAAATTCAGAACTCTGTATTATTACTTTCTTACCTGTCCAGAATGATGTTTTTATACTGAATAAAAAATACCTTTTAAGAGCAAGAACTGTACTTTTTACTATAATGTATATCAAATTGAAAGTTCCTAAGACAAATTACCAAACAATGAAGGCATTACATAAATTAGAAGGTTTTTATTAGTATTACTGTATACTGGATATCCTGTCTAATTGAACAGAAGCTGTCACATAACCAATTACATTTACAAAGAAAGGTAATGTAATTATATTCAGTACATCTTTTATTTAGTGAAAACATGAAATCCCCCTAAATTTAAGTCAAGGGGATATTCTGCTTTGGGTCATCAGAGGTGTCTGTTCAAAAGATGGTCTCCCTGAAACTGAAAATCATCCACTTACTTCACAGATTTCATCCTCTGCCAACACTGAAAAATAACTGAGGCAAGGACTTCTGTTGTACAAGCAGATGTGCATCTTGGTTGCCACCTAGTCCTCTTATAGTTGTACAGTTCCTAGCACAATGATAGTAAGTAGCATGAGCAACCTCTGGCCATGATTACACGGTACTTTGGTTTGTAAGAACTGATATACCTTACCAACTTGGTCTACCTAGCTCCTCTGCAGATGCTGGTTTTTATTAACATAGTTGCTTTATCTTTCTTGAAACTTTCCAAGCAGCCCTCAATTATTATTCAATAATAACATACGATGGTCAGTTCAACAGGCTAATTACATGATGCAATGCCATAAAAAGTATTTCATTTTATCACTTCTACATTTGTTACCTTTTCCTTTCACTGAATGCCCTCTGTGCCTTACTGTAGAACAGAGTAGTGAGGACTACCCACTGCTTTTCTCTGCACCACTCATTATTATATGTCATCTATTCTTTTTGCTTCACACTAAATAATCTTAAGCTTTTCTGTTTCTTTTCATATGAACACTCCCTTTCCAACTAATATGTATTTTCTGCCCTTTTTTAGACCTTTCTTCTTTTACTGTATCTTTCTGAAATGTGAGCGAAACCCAGTAGAGTATTCAACGTGAGGATGTAACCTCCATTTATAGGATGACATTATAATAATTCCTGTATTAGTCTCTATCCCCTTCTTAATACAGCCTAACATCTGAGAACCTTATCAAAAAGTGAAATGTGAAGCAATTAAATCTACAATATGTAAATCTGAACCTGGCAGTTAGGCCTATAAGAAAGATATTCTTTATGTACAAAAAATAAAACTCACGCTGAATTAAGGGAAGAAACAAAAGATGATGCATGGGAAGTGATAAAGAGGATTAATAACAAGAAATTGCTTTAAGACCTTCATCACAAAATCCATGAGCTAAATTCTGCTCTCCATTACAACCCCAATGGATACTATGAACATTAGTAACCTGCAATTATGTTGTATAAAGGCTGCTGAGTCGCATTGTAATTAACATCCTTTAGGGTGACCACAGTAATTTTAAATGTTATCATTGAATATAAAAATGAAAGTGGAAGGTGTTGAATATTCTATAGCAAAGTTGAAAAAAATGTCAGTTTTATATTTTCTTTTTTCATATCACATTGTGATAAGCAGGCCCCCACAGAAGAATTTCTTCCTCACAGAAGTGCAGTCAGCCACAACTTGAATATTTTCCAAATTATTTTTTTCCAGTCTTGTTCAGATCTACTAAATATACCATCTATAGATTTTGAAATTAAAATGGCAATGATAAATATTGTTATAATTACAGAAGTAACCCCTACTTGCACTACTTAGGTGTGAGACTGCTTTGCTTCTAGTAAAACTGAGTAAAGCCTCAAGGCTCTTGTAAACTGCATCTTACTGCTGTGCTATCTGCTGGCAGGAGTTACCAGAAGACTCTCATCGTAGTACATTTAAAGGAGAGAGGCTGTAGTCCACTTACGCCACGTTTCCTTTCTACAGAAAGCACAGATTCTCTGTTCTGGAAAAAAATACCTGTTGCCAGTTTGGAAACAATGGGCTTCCTTTGCATGGCCATTAGATTTTTAAGGCAAAACTCATGAAAGTACATTGTGAGTATAAGAGGTGCATCTCTGTGGAGTTGGACAGTTGCAGTTCTAAGTTCTGAATAATGGTTTCAGTGGCTGAAAATAGGAAAGGCAAGTACCAAAAGCCAAAGGTTGCAGGGAATTAGGGATTTTAATATACCTGTGAGGTTTAGCTATTCCTTTGTACTTCACCAAGCAACCATTATGGTCCTCAGAAAGGGTCTGGTTATCCACAAATATCTTACTTTTGGTGCTGGCATGAATTGTGTTAAAATGGCCAACAGTGATATTTTTGAACTTATATACGGCTTTTTTGGTGACTCAAGAGCTCTTTAGTGTTCTTATGAGCATAAAAAATCTCATAAAAGGAAAAGATTTGCATGTCTATTAGACTAGTACTGCCTAAAAGACAAGTGTCTTCACAGTTTTCCCAAAAGAAATCTGAGGAGCTGTAGATTAATTTTCACTGGTCATCTTTACATTGTTAGTTGGTCTTTTTATTTTTCTTCTGTTTAGTTGTAGTGTTTGTCTTCATGTCTCTCTCCTGAGAACTTATGGCTGTGGTTCTGTGTTTGGCCTTCTTTGTGCTTGGAGGCAATTTCTGTGCTACACATCAGCGCTCTGCAGTACTGAGGACTTCTGCAGCTCCACAAACAGCTTGAACCTCAGCCCTTACACCATAGTTAAGTTTTTCAAGGCAGTGTGAATCATGATATAGACACTCCTTGACTTCTTGTTAGCCCTGGGTTTCATCCTTCTACATTTACATGGAAAAGCAAAAAAATTCCTTCAATACAAAATACAAAAAATAGCAGCTGGTTAACTGCCTGACGGAGCAAAGCAGCACTGCAAAACAAATGAAAAAGTGAATATTTTATCTAATTGAAATACGACACTGAATTCTTTTGGTAGACAAAATATAGTTTTCCAAGTGGGATTTTGGCATTGGCACTGTCTAAAATTTCCAAACTTGTGAGAAGTTCCAAAGGACCTATAATGTCTTCAAGCTGTCATAAAGGCTTCTTTTCTACTATTTTTCCAAATATGGAATCTACTTGGCCAGACTAAAGATTAAATTTATTTCCCAGATGGAGATGAAATAAGGCTTTTATCCAAGCAAAGTTCTTAAACATGCACGCAGTTTAAACAAGTGAGTAGGTCATGTGAAGTAGGACATTTCACATGTAATAGGAGTGAAAGACTGGAGTTCTGGACTGTAGATAATTCCACTCCTTCCTTTTTCAGGTAAACAGAAAAAAATCTTATGCATGCCATATTATTTTGTATCATTAAGAAAAGAAAATTTCTAAGCACAAAACAGAAATATTTATATTTTATTTGCTTGAAAAGAATTCCTTCAGCTTCAATTGCAGGAATATTCCTTATAGCCTTTGAATAAAACTGCTGACATTTTGGATTGATAACTTTAAATTAATGATACATTAAAATAAATAGCTAAATTGCAATGGAATTTCATGTTACATCTACATTAATAATACCAAATGAATTAGTCATGATTAATGTTATAAAGAATATCAAATGAATTGATAATGATTGGTCACTTATTGCAAAATGGGCAACACTTTATAATAAGTAGCAAATCATTCTTACTTCCTTTGGTATTTCTTGCAATAATTTTAATCATGATGAATTCTTTTGGTATTCAAGTGCATATAATACAAGATTCCATAGGAAGTCCATTGTAATTTAACATAATCTTACTGAAATGATTAATTTAAAGCCCACCACTATATGTGGGGCCAGATCCAGGCTGTACTTTGGCACGTTGGGGTTTGTCTACCTGGCACAATGTAGTTGTCATGGGACATCCCTCAGAATCATTGATGCTGGAGCAGAACTGGGTAGGTGAGTGCAGAAGTGGGTAGGTAAGTGACTCAGACTCAGTGGATGCACAGGTGACTGAGCAGGCCTGTTTGCAAGCCTGTGAAAACACCTTTTACCAAATCAAGCTTCTGATTAAAACCCACCTAGGTACAGTACCTTAAGGTTTTTTTATATATATATATAAATAATTAATACCAATAATTTAATCCATATTTACAGCCATATCTAGTAGGCAGTGACAGTCTTGTAGCATCAATTCTCGTAGTAGAGAACCCTGTTTCCTGGTTTCCCTCATCTTCTTGTAGAAAATATTCCCACTATTGAGAGACGATTTTTGCAGATGTCTGGTCTGTGGTCTTAATCCTGTGGTGAGCAGGCAAAACAAAGCTTGAGTAGATTTAAAGGGGAAGCAGACTTAAAGGATGTTTTAGTTTTGGTAACTTGGTAGCAGAAGGGAAAAGAAGAAAGCATGAGCAAAACTATAGGTGACTGTAAGCTAGATATGCCCTAAGCCTGCACGCATGTGCATATGCACTGGCTAATGTTAGACTTCACAGAGAAAAAAATTTCCACAAGAGATGTTTTTGTTGTTTTTTTCTTAACCGCGAGTAAAGAAAACAGACGGTGAGATCCACGTGTACCTGGAACTGCTATGTAGGAGAAGTCAAGAATGGTTTGATGTTTCTTTTCTTGGTGAGCAGTTTTGTTTTGAGGTTGTGGGCAGCCCATGTAGGCAAAGTCTGAAGCTGGGAGTCTTTCACTGGCCTGCAAACACTAGTATGGTAACAGGCTCCAGCCTAACACCAGATCACAGATTTCTCTTCACACAGTGTGAAAACTATCAGTGAAAGCATTTTTTTTTCATTTTATGTAAGCTTAAATACTTGAAAGAAAAAGGATAACATTAAAGTTTAATTAGAGCTGTTGTGGTGAGATCAACATTGTGCTGTTCCTTAAAAACAACCTAACAGGTTAGTTTTAGGCCCAGCTTTAAGGAGCAGAAACACTGGTCAAACAAGTAAAATATCCTGTGAACTAGAATGTCATGTTAGAGTTTTATTTTAGTTTTATGGGTTTTCTCCTGAATATTTTTAGCAAGGATTTAATGATTAAATAGTAATAGGTGAAAAAGAAAATAAAACAACAAAAAACAACAAAAAAACCCCAACCACGTAGTTTGTTTGCACTACACTTTTTGTTTGTTTGTTTGTTTATTAAAAAATATCATTTAAGTACTGTTAAATACACATTATTTCTGAGTTTATAAAAAAGTTATTCACCATCTGAGTAGAGCTGAACATTACCTCTACTTCCCAAATGGTTTATCAGAGAAAATACTTATCACCTCATGGGAAACATTGTCTTTAGTGCTGTAACTCCTGAGTTTGGCCTTATTCTGCTAATTAATCCTGTTCAAATCACGGTTTCTATCTTACACAATTCCATTTTTAAATGTATTTCTTGAGCAGTTCTGCAATGTCTTGCTGCTGGACTGCTTTCCTAGCATTTTGTCTTTGCACAACCAGTGAAAATTGCATTAAGATCAGCATTCTTAGTGGACCAATGTCAAGCATCCTTTATGCCTCAGAAGACCACATTGTTGGCTTTGTTTTTCTTCTATTTACTTTGGTCAGTTGGATGAAACCACAAAAAACTATGATCCTTATTTTGCTACTCAAGGGCTTCACCCAAACATCTGATTTTTCTTTTTTTTTTTTTTATTTTTTTTCCTGGATGTAGCAATGGAATTCATTAAAGGAAGTTGAACCAAAAGTCGATCCCTCAAATCTAACAGCAAATGAAATGTAGCCTTTAGAGACTTTCTTAAACAGCAAACCTATAATTTCCTTAGAGGAATTTTGATCTCTGCTTTTCCCAAGGGACAAATTGCCTACAAACTCTGTCGTAACGTCTTTGAGTTGAAGGTTTAATATGTTTTGCAGGTAAGTAAATAGTTTGTTCTTAAAATCCTAGGGAAGGGAAGGGAAGGGAAGGGAAGGGAAGGGAAGGGAAGGGACCTCAATACACACCATACTTTTTTGACACTTGCTGTGGGAGTTCTTATTACCGGAATTCAAGAACTGACTTTTCAGAAAATGGTTTTTCCATCTCAAAAAATTTGTGGTCAGCTACAGAAGACATGCCTGACATCATATAATTATACTACCAGAATGCAACTGGTATAGGAAGTTAAGCAAATTCTGTCATTAGATATAAATTTCCTTGCATCCATATAAAAATAGATATAAATTCAAAATTCTGTGTTACTTTTACGTAAGTAATAAAATGCAAGTACTGCCTTCTTGTTTAGTGTTTTTGGCTTCGGGTTTTTTTCTGTGATGGTGGGATTTTTTTTTCCCTCCATGAGGCTAAGAATCACAGAATCACAAGGGTTGGAAGGGATCTTGAAAGATCATCTAGTCCAGCCCTCCCTGCCAAGGCAGGGCCACCTAGAGTGGTGGCCCATCACTAAGGAACGTGTCCAGTCAGGTTTTGAATGTCTCCAGAGAAGGAGACTCCACACCCTCTCTGGGCAGCCTGTGCCAGTGCTCTGTCATGCTCACAGTGAAAAAGTTTTTTCCTTACATTAACCCAGAACCTCCTATGTTCCAGCTTGGGCCTGTTGCCCCTTGTCCTATCGCTTAGTGAGGCCGAGAAGAGCCTGGCTCCATCTTCCCGACACTCACTCTTAACATATTTATAAACATTGATGAGGTCACCCCTCAGCCTCCTCTTCTCCAAGCTAAAGAGACCCAGCTCCCTCAGCCTTTCCTCATAA
>VWZZ01002342.1:0-54218 GCA_013399095.1 Psophia crepitans | reverse complement strand
TCAGTCCCCAACCTGTACTGGCATTTGGGATTCTTCTTTCCCAAGTGCAAGACCTTACACTTGTCCTTGTTGAATCTCATCAAGTTCCTCCCCGCCCAGCTCTCCAGCCTATCTAGGTCCTGCTGAATGGTAGCACATCCCTCTGGTGTGTCAGCCACTCCTCCCAGTTTAGTGTCACCAGCAAACTTGCTGAGGGTACACTCCATTCCTTCATCAAGGTCGCTGATGAAGATATTGAATAGTACCGGACCCAGCACCGACCCCTGAGGGACTCGACTAGTCACAGGCCTCCAACTAGATTCGGACCCATTGACCACAACCCTCTGACTTCTGCCGTCCAGCCAGCGCACAATCCACCTCACTACCTGATCATCCAGGCCACACCTCCTCAGTTGGTGCACAAGGATGCCGTGGGAGACGGTGTCAAATGCCTTGAAGGCAGAGGTAAGAACAGATCAACAGCAAGGTATAAGACTTTTTATCCATGTTTTATGCATACAATAATAATCACTTAACATGAATAGAACTGACATTAGTTCTTATACAAATGACATTTCCTAAAGGCAGACTATTTTTAAACAGATACTTAAATAAAAATGTGTGCACCTGCAAGCTTAAAAGGCCACTGCAAGCTATCAGTGTGTAAAGCAGCATCTACAAACAGACACTGTTTAAAACAAGACTCTGCATTCAGATAAATTCCAAAGGATAAGAGTTTAACACCTGTAGTGCATTTAATTTTGTATTTTAGCTGTATCTCTTGTTTTCTGTCAGAAGCATGTGTCTTTTTTCTTCAATGAATTGTTTACACACTATTTATATAGACCACCACTAAACACTGGTTGCACATATTTGCTTGGGTTGATCCAGTCCAGCAAGGAAAAATCCGTCAAACCAATGGTTTGATGTCTAAAGTAAAGATTTTTTATTTAAAAAAGAAATGTAGGAAACTGGGATACAGACAGCCACACAAGTTTGGCTGGCATTTCTGAATGAGGTTAAACACTTTTGTTCTTATACTCAAGATATTTCTATCTTTTCTTGACATTGATGGAGTTTAGCCACCTGCCATGATCATGTCTACTTGTCAGGTACTTGTTGCAATTTCCTTTCTAGCCAATGATAAAACACAGGTATTTGTGAAAAATGCATTTGACCTGTTTCAGGTTTTTACTTTAAGATTAAACAAATTACTCAGGTTCCTACATGATTACTTTAAGGAACTCTTTTTTTTTTTCCCCCCCCCCCTTTCCTTATTCAAAACACAGTAGCAAGATAAAATGTATAACACTAATTGTCTGCTCATGTTCTACCTTAATAAATGTCATAGCTCTTTTCAGGAATTTTGAGAAGTGATTTTTTTTTAACACTTTAGATGAAGACTCAACATTTATCAAACCAAGGGAACCAGTCTGTTGACTCTACTTCAACTAATATCCCGTTTGTTTCTTTAAAATATAGGCTAAGAAAATTTAAACTTTCTTAAGAGGACCACAATCTTTCAAGAGGTTTTAAAAATACAGATATTTTGTCTGCACTTGCATAGGGTTTATTTTGTCGAACATGGGTACTGCTGTATTTGTTCTGCTTTGATTGTTACATTAAAAATGAAAAAGTTTTTTTGTATGTTTGGTTCCTTGGTTTGTTTTTTTTTTGGGGGGTGTCTGTTTTAGGGTTTTTTTGTTGGGTTTTTTTTGGGGGGGTAGGTTGGTTGTTGTTGGTTTTTTGTTGTTTTCTTTTTTTTTAATTGAACCTCAGAGAAAAATTATTCCTCCCACCCCTAAATTTTCAGAATCCAACTGAAGGCTAAAAGCTGAAAATTTTTCCTTCTGCATAACTTAAGCAAAAAAGTGTTCTGCTTCAATGGAACGTTGGTGACCTGGTGGGGCAGCAGAATAATTTAGCATACAGCTTTTAGAAAGGAAGTTCTTAAAGGGAATATACCCAGAAACTCTAAAAATGGTAATAAAAAGTTCTTCACTCTAAACCACTGGTGACATTTGAGGGCAAAACCTTTTGCATTTTGATCTGCCAAGGTCAGGAAATATAGACTCCCTGCCACATATTTCTCCCATTTCTTGAAGAAGAGTCTAAGAAATTATAATGCTCTTATATCTACATCTTTTTTCATTCTTATTGCAGTTCTTATGAGAAAAAGAATCTTTACTAATAATTCACTTTGTCTGGCTCTGTGAAACCAACTAGTAATATCTCGTTATTGTTCTACAGTCTGAAAAACCTTCTGTATGCTTTTACATTTATTGTCCAACTGTGATTTGGGCCATTCGTTAAGAGAAGTATCTCTATTACTTTGACAAAAAGGTGATAACCTTGCCTTATTCTGGCCCAGCTATTTATTAATGACTCCCAGATACCATTTTCCAGTTCTATGCACCGCAGTATTTTAATTTGATGATACAAATTAGATAATACAAATGTCCTCGAACCATGCTTACAACTTCCAGAGACAGCAGTGACCATACCCACAATACTTTGTTACATTGCTCTTGATGAATGCTCCAGCCAGCACGCTTCCTTTGGTGGCAATTTTGCAGGCCTTGCAGAGCCTCTGACTGCTTCACTCAAGCTGCACTTTTTGCTGGAGGGGATGCACTGTCACACAGTCTCCAAAACCTTTCTGATACTCACCCTGCTCCTCATTTGCCTGCAGGAAATTTATCCCTGACTCCAACATACAACCTTATATCAGTGACCCACATGGATCTGGTGTCATCCCAGAATATCTGTGCAAACTTAGGCAAGATCTGCAACAGCCTGAGTTCAAATAAGGTAAAAAAAGAAATGAGGAGCCCCAGGATGCTTCAGTTCAAGGAGTAAGTAAAGCTGTCACTTAGTGGGCAATGCAATGATTCTTTCCACAAGGCTGGTTACCTAGCGTGCCTCAAGGGCTGTGATTGCTCCCCATCTCCTCTGGTGCCAGCACCAGCTGTGGTTTTTATATTGCCTTAGGCAGACAGAGCAGGCCCATGTTCTGGAAGATGTCTGTGGTGTTTTGAGGGTTGTGGGTGTCAACATGGGATCAGTAGGGAACTGCTGATTTCTGGGCTGGAAAAAGCTTGACCTTCTGGCAGGAAATAGCATTGCCTTAGAAGTTTCTCACAGCAATTCACAAGGAGGTGAACATCATCTACCAGCAGAACCTGTGGCATAGCAGTTTAACAGTGGCAAGTCACTCTGGTCAATTTTGTCGCAGATATCATCTATTTGCTGTCTGTGATTTGTAGTCACCAGAGCATTGTCCTGAATGTCTCTGCTACATCCTTGCACTGCTTCATCCTGAAAGAGTATTTTCAGCTGCCTTGTGGCTATAGATGGGTTACCTATTCCCATTAGTTGTTCCTTCAAGAAAGGAGGAACTTACTATCATAAAAGATACTATTCCATAATATATGAGGATCTCTCTAGTCACCACAAATGTTTCTGGCACTCCAGATTAGTCTGTGCATGATGATGTTCATTTCTACAAGAGCAGTACCCTCTTTTTCAAGCATTAGGATTGTTGCCACCAGTGTGTCACTTCACCCCTGGGACTCTGCGGTCACCCATGAATAGTTTTTTCAACCTTCAGTACAGCCAGTGCCCCTTCACTGGGTTTCAGAGCCCTAAGTGATATGGGTGCCTGTCTCAAGTGGGTCACATGATGAAATAAGGTTTATGCAAACAAGAACAGTAAATGAGCACAGACACTACAGCAGAGCTCTATGTGCAGTCATGACTTTCAATTAACATTGAAAAAACATACAGGATGGCAAGCTGCTTTGAAACAAACTCGAGGTCTCATCCTGTTGTGCTTCTCATCCTTCTGCACATGCACAGCTGAAGATATTCAAACACAGACTTACAAAAGACCTGAGGTGACGTGGTATTTTCCATGTGAAAATGATTGCAGAGACTAAATTGTAGGCATATCCCACTATTGGACAGGGAGGAACTCCATCACCATTTGCTACTTTCTGAATAAGAACTAATCAAAACTGTTATCTGACAAGTAACTGCGTTTTCATTGGATCTGGGTTTGGTTTTGGGGTGGTTTTTTGTTTGGTTGGTTTTTGTTTTGTTTTGGTGGTTTTTTTTTTTCCTTTCTGCCAAAACACAATGCTTTTCAAATATGAATCAAAATATTTTTATTATATGTCTGTCACTGTATCTCATTGGTTTGAAAATACGAGTGTGTAACTAATATGAATCATATGACTTGTCCTCTAGACACATATGTCAACAAGAGATGTTTAGGCCAAGTCAAGTCTTTATCTAAGTAGTCAAATATCTAAAATAGAAAGAACATGAATCTAAATTTTTGACTTGGCCACAGCAAAGAACCAGCTATCACAGTTCACAGGCTATTAAGAGACCGTCTCCCTTGTCAGCTTCTTACAAGGACTACACTACAAGGAACTGACATTGTGTTGTGTTCTCTTTGAGGAAAAGGTTGCAGCTGAAGAAACTTCCTCTTTGTTTTCTTAGGCTTAGAAATGCAAATTATTTATTTTTAAAGGTCATAATGACAAACATTTCTTTTTGTCCTTTGTTTAAAATATTGAAGTTCTCTTGTCCACTACAACTAGCTTCTAGAAGCTCCAGGTCACTAATTAGTTATCCCAAGGTATTTGTCTCATAGCTTGTTTCAATGAGTCACAGGAGTAACACCAAAATCTACATTAGAAATATAAAAATTTTTCAAGCATTCAGGTAGAGCAATTGAACTAGTAGAAAGTGATAGGAAAATAGCTACAGAAAAGGTGCAAGATCTGGGGAGGCCAACAAATCTAGTTTCAAAAGTAGTAAGCGTAGCTACTAAGACATTACATGCATTCTTCCAAAAATACCATTCAGTCATGGAGCTTAAGGTGGGAATTCATGTATATCTTGCTCAGTTATGTGTTAAAATTATTCTTTGCCACACTTTTTCTTCTTCACTCTGAAAGGTGAAATTTCCTGAATGCTTGTTGTGATGGGAATCTTGAATCTGTTAAAAATGTTGATGCTGCTGTTCTCCTAAAGAATTTTTACTTTTATAATATTTGGTGCTAGGTTAAGAATACAAATGTGAGAAGTTAACTTTCTCTAGCTGTAAGCAACCTGTATCTGGACTTATTATTTTCTCTTCAGTCATACTTTAGATACTTTTTTTGAAGACAGACTGGCATTTTGGCTCATGTAACTACCACTGAAGTCAGCTTTTTGCCTTAGAAAGCACTATAATAATATTAAACCTTGACAATAATGTGTATAAATGTTAAAAGTACAAAACAAAATGAAAGAAAAATGAAGACCATTAGATCTGAAGAAGATGGAAATTGTACTAAGGTTGTTTCTTTTAGTGTGTCTGTGGAGGTTTCTTGGGGAAGGAGTCACATGCCCATGTTACTGTCATATCCTTACTGATGCTGTATGAAATTACTGAGGTATTTTGAAAATAAAAAAAAATGAAAAAAAAATAAAATAAAACAAAATGAAAACATTCCCTCAATAAGGTCTTACTTTTCACTTTTTGTTTATTATGATAGTGGTAGGAAAAAATAACATACGCTCTCTTTTCAGTATGGGCCAGTTCTGCTTTTTCTTTTCTTTCCAATCCCCCTACCATGGGCAGGGACACCCTCCACCAGACCAGGTTGCCCAAAGCCTCATCCAACCTGGCCTTGAACACTTCCAGAGAGGGGGGCCTCCACAACTTCTCTGGGCAATCTAATCTAAATCTACCCTCTTTTAGTTTAAAACCATAGTCCTATCACTACATGCCCTTGTAAAAGGTTCTCCACCTTTCCTGTAGGCCCCCTTTAGGTACTAGAAGGCTGCTACAAGGTCTCCCCAGAGCCTTCTCTTCTCCAGGCTGAACAACCTCAAATCTCTCAGCCTGTCTTCATAAATTGTCTTTCATTGCTTGAATCAAAGAAAGTTTTTAAAATGCTGCAGAATCTGTTGATGAGAATCTTACTACCCACAATGAATTAAGTTAATGGCTTCTTGCAAAAAAAGGACATAATAGGCCAATTAGGCTTGATAATAGAGACTGACATCTTTTGTAAAGCTTCCTTATATACTGTATCTATGTCCCTGTTCAAGACGTTACTCAAATAAATTTTTTAATCTCGAAAGCTTGTAAGAAGTGTGAAAATTCTTGATTTTCATAGAAACTTTCATAAAATAAAGCAGTAAGTGTATGTTCTTGTGGGATGGTATCAGTCAGTGTTAGCTAGTTCTTGGAATGCACCATTACAGAACACACCAGGACGGTACAAGATAAAATGCAAGAAAATAATTATCTCATGAATACATACTCTGCTTTTTTCTATAGAGGTTTTCCACTCCAGATTCAGACACCAAAATATATTGTCTAAATGTAGTTTCCACATTATGTCTAGATGTCTAAGCTCCAGTTATAGCCACTGAAAATACATGGCTTGACTTAGCTATCCACGCATAGACATCTAGTAACATTGTGTTTCTCTGCACAGCCTGTGTGTGAGTGGAAATTGACTTTTTCCAAGCTGGCATATAGTTCTAAAATGGAGTTAAATTGGCATCTCTTTGAGGTCAGGTCCATTTTAAGAATGTGTATGTTTTTCACATGGATATTTTTCTAGTTGTGTTTGTATATTAACAGAAAAGCCTCAGGATGAGGAAAAGATATTTAGTTGCTGAACATTTTGTCTACCTAAAGATAAATTAAAATTTGAAAATTACATTGCTTCCTTATCCGATATGCTCGTAGTACAGAAGTGAAAAAAGGCCACATGTAAAAGAGTAAATAGAGTTACTTTTTGGAAGCTGTAGTCGATGAATCTCTGTTGGCCAAATTTTGACAGTTAAAACACTTAGATAATTTCAAACATCTATGAACTAGACAGAAACAATGATGTCATATCTCTCTATTCTATGACAAAAAACTGTCTTTTGACAGCCAGTTGGCATCAGTGGAGATGAGAATAGGAAGTGTATGAGCTCTACTGCAAAACACAACCTCAAGACATTTATTTTCTGTCCCACTGGTATACTTTCATATGAACTCTGTCTCACTTATATTTATTCATCTCTTTGGGCCACTGAAATTGAATATTGAATACCCAAGTCAGGTCTCTTTGTGCACTAGGAAGGTCAGACAACTTGATTACACCAGCTATAATCAAAGAGTATTCATTTTTTTCATATCTGCTCACCATTTCTGCAAGAACTGAACTTTGCCAGAAACAGCAGGATGGATGAACAAATCTTTGGAAAAGAGTACTGCAGCACTGTGTATATGCAACATTTGAGGAAGAAAATAATCTCTGGTACTTAAAAAAAAAATCTAAAAAAGATTAAATTGTGTGCGGATATGTTTATTAACTATAAAATAAATGCATTTTTATCTTATGCAGAAACAAAGTGAGAAAGCTAGTGCAGAGACAGGTCATCATGTGTGAAAAAAAGTTAAAGCTCATACTAAGCAAAGCTGAGCTTTCCTGTTGTTGGTTTTCATTCAGCTGCACTCATCTATAAAAGAGCTATTAAAACGTCCATTAGCTGTTAATTTAGAATACTTCAGACAGTGATCCCTAAACCTTCATTGATATCTTTCCAACAACCTCCTAATCTCTGAAAATTGTTGGCAAGAACTACACTGAATCAGCCCATCATCAATCCTGGCTTTCATTATTTAACACAGATGCACTACCTGCAAATGCTTAGAAGAAATACAGATCTTCCTTTTTCTTGAAAGGCGTACTTACAAGCAGAATTTGATTTCATCAATGAAGCTGCTTCTCTTATCTGTGTCATCTCAGATTAATGACACAAAACCAGCACATAATTTAGCAGCAGTAAAACCTCAAACCATCTCTATGCACTTCAGAAATGTAAAGTCAGGAATTATTGCTAAGACAATGTTAATCCTTCACCCTGGATATTGCTACTCAAAAAACTCCAACCGAATCAAACCCAAACCACANGAAAGAAAAAAGAGAAGGAAAAAAAACCCACCAAACCTGAAATCCCAAACAAACTCAAAACAAAACAAAACAAAAAATCTCTGACAAATTAAGTAAAAGTTCTGTGTCATTACATTAATTCACTGTTTTACAGTTCAGAAAATGTTGCACCCTACATGGACGTAGTCCAGTTCAAAACTTTTTTTTTTTTAACAAGTTATACAGTTTTGGAACAAAAAGCTACGTTATGGTATGATTAAATAAACTGAAAAAATCATGACATGATATTTACATGATATTTTATTTTCTCTAAGTTAATAGATGTAAAATACATGGTGCAATGACAAACCCGCATTTGCTGGATTTCTAATGATGTAGGTAAACTTGGGATGGAGCTGGATATATGACTTTCCTTTTGAATTTAGTAAACTTGAAAATGGAGCATTCAATTAAACAAAAGGTAAAGAAATCAACTACTAACATCTTTTATGATTTGTTTGCTGCATTTTTTTCATTTTTATATGATTTTTGTAATATGCATTGGGCTAGGAAGTGTGACTATTGGTGAAATAGAGTCATAGAATCACAGAATGGTTTGGGTTGGGTTGGAAGGGACCACAAAGATCATCTAGTTCCAATCCCCCCGCCATGAGTAGGGACACCTTCCACTAGACCAGGTTGCCCAAAGCCTCATCCAACCTGGCCTTGAACACTTCCAGGGAGGGGACAGCCACAGCTTCTCTGGGCAACCTGTTCCAGTGCCTCACCATCCTCACAGGAAAGAATTTCCGCCTAATGTCCAATTTAAATCTCCCCTCTTTTAGTTTAACCCTTGTCCTATCACTACATGCCTTTATAGATAGTCCCCCTCTGTCTTTCCTGTAGGTCTGCTTCAGGTACTGGAAGGTTACTATAAGGTCTCCCTGGAGCCTTCTCTTCTCCAGGCTGAACAAGCCCAACTCTGTCAGTCTGTTCTCACAGGANTGCAGCCCAGGACATGGTTGACTTTCCAGGCTGCTAGCACACACTGCCGCCTCATGTTGAGCTTTTCATCCACCAGCACCCCCAAGTCCTTCTCCTCATGGCTGCTCTCAACCCATTCTCCTCTCAGCCTGTAGTTGCGCTTGGGATTGTGCCGACCCACATGCAGGACCTTGCACTTGGCCTTGCTGAACTTCATGCAGTTCGCACAGGCCCACCTCTCCAAGCCTGCCAAGGTCCCTCTGGATACCATCCCTTCCCTCCAGCATGTTGACCACACCACACAGTTTGGTGTTGTTGGCAAACTTGCTGAGGATGCACTCAATCCCTCTGTCCACATCACCAGCAAAGATGTTAAACAGTGCCGGTCCCAATACCAATCCCTGAGGAATCCCACTCATCACTGATCTCCACTTGGACATTGAGCCAAATAGTCGTTTGGAAAATATTTTACCACCAATTAGAGAGTTATTAGTGAGGGAGAGGTATTAAGGAGTATCAAAATTAATTCAGTGACATTTGTATATTTTCAATTATCACGTGTAAATTTCTCCCCCATTTTTAAAAGGATAAGGCCATCCTTACCCTGAAAATGGGAATTTCTTCCAAATTTTGCTTCTGGGGACTAGGCTCAGTAGCACTATTTATAAGTTGCTCTTAGTACAAACTACAGTGTGTTCTAAAGGACATTATTTGAACTGCCATCCAGTCTAATCTCTGTTTCTCTCAGACCATTTTTCTATATACTATATTCATCTGCAAATGAATTATCTATACTTCCTGTACTTGATTCACTTTTCACACAATGTAGAGATAGTTTTCTAAACTAGGGCTAATTTAGGAGGATTTTTTCACTGTCATTCCTTAGGCAGACCTATGTCTTTCTGCTGACTGAACAGGGAATACACACACTAGCTTTAAAATGTGTTGTCCATTGGCAGGGGGATGAAGTTTCAAAATGTTTGTGGGGGTCTACTTAAACTGACTTCACTTGATCTGACCTATACAATTTATGTTAATGGTGGGTAATACGTTAGCATTTAAATTAATGCATTATTCTGAACATCTATTAATTTAAAATTTTCCTTAATTAAAATTAATTAAATTAAAATTTTAAAATTTCCTTAGACCTTAATGCCTATTGCTTGTTTTAACAGCCATGCTTGTCTTCCTATGTTCTAGCTAAGCATAATAAAAATTTTAACATGAAATCCTAGGAGGCAGCAGATAATTTGTTAGTTGTCTCAAGAGCACATCTTCCTTTATATGAGATAATTCTTTTAGATATTTTAAACATTCCTACGGGTATTGCTGGTACTGTAGTTGGTGTCTTTGTGCCCAGTACTTGTGCCTTTTGCTTCTAAAAACAACTCCCAGTATAAGACACCTCCTAGTATAAGATGAGATACTGTCGACTTGATTAGTTTGGAAAGATCTTAGAACTTCTGAATACAGAAGGTGGAAGCAGTAAACTTCTCTTGCTAATTCAAAACATTAAACTTGAGAGAAAGCAAAAGATTTGGAATAACATTTAAAGATATGTGAAAAGCTATGAATGCAAAGACAGAATTCTAATGAAATATGATGAATCTTTCTAAGAGATTTCACCATGCCTTAGATTTTAAGATGAAAGTTCAAAGAGTTCTTTTGCTTTACAAAAAATTACATAAACATATGCTGAATTTCATCGTTCATATTCTAAAGTAGAAACAGTATATATTGAAGCTGAGAGGTTTTTAAAAAATACTTGGGATGCTTTTTTTAGGTCTGCCACTTTAGAAAGGCAGAAACACAAATATACATTTATATTTGAAAATAATTTTGGACTTCAATCAGCATGGACTTTTTTCATTGCATCACAAAACTAAGCACAGTTGTTGGTGTCCTCCAAGCTAAATTTACAGAGCCAAGTACAAGAAATTCATGCGGAGCTATAAATATTAATCTGAATTACACACCAAGGATGTCCGCTAACACAGATTCAACAAACTAATGTGGATTTATTGCTTGTTTTTGTAGTCAGCTGTACTAATGTAATTACTTATATTCTAAGTAAGAAGATACGTAATAATTTAAAATAATCTACATACTATCTCCACTACCAAGTGGCCATTAATAAATGCTACCTCTTGGGAAAGATGAAATGGAGTTTCATTGTTCCGTTACAATTTATGTATGCACCTTTTTTGTTGTTGTTGTTTTGTTGTTTTAAGACAGCAGTTTCAAACAAAAAGAACAGATGCATTCCATTGAGATTCAAACACATGTGAATACATAGGAGTTGTGTTCAGAATGTTTGCTTTTTATGGTTTTCACCACATTCCACTGTTTAATCATAGCCTTATAATTAAAATGTGTCTCAAAATAGATACCTGCAGATTATTCTACTAAACAGCCATAAAAGTACAATATGATTCCCTGGTTCTATTTAAAAATACTGTTGGTCTGGCTTCCAACATATCAGAGATAGAGGATCTGTATCTTTCTTAAATCCTATGGACATGGGGTACCAAATGAGTTGGTTTTCCCTTGAAATCTACACGTGGAAAATGCTGCATGTAAGTTTATTCTTAGACTCAGATAAAAAAGAAACATTTACACTCTTCTTACAAGCTTGTTAGAATACGTTGTAAGCCTTAAACTCTGAAAGTCCAATAAACAGGACAATGAAACAACAATAAGAACGTCACCAAAGGCAGAGAACATGCAGTGAGAGTAAGTAATGGCTGTTAGGCAGTATCTGAATAGTGTCTGAAAGAAAAGGAGGAATTTCAAAAAAGAAGGAAAAAGTCTTTGGTGTCTTTTCACGATTGGTGAAATCCAAAAGGGTTTGGCATTTCTTGTATATACATATTTATATATACTTTGGATTTATTTCTTATTTTTTTTTTTCGCAACCTAGCTTATGTTTCATGTATCCAAATGTGGGTGCATCAGGAAGCTAGCAATGACACTGGACAGCTTCAAAATATCATATGAAATCTATGGCTTTTAACATTAACAATATGTAAATGAGCTAATAGTTAAATGTAGGAACTAATTGTTTGAAATCCAAATTTATTACTAGTATATATATTGTACGCTCAGTTGTATGCCTGATTTATGGGCAGAGTTACAGTGACAGCAGTGATAACATTTTTTCATGAAATATAATTTTTTATTTCCATACCCTAGTAAAATTTGGAAACAGCTCATGATCCCCTGCTATACAGGAAATCATGGTAAATGTACATAAATTTGACAAATTGTCACACTCATTTTTTGTTAAGATCTTATGTATGCTTGATCAAAAAATCAGAACCAATGTGCATCTTTTTTATACCTCATATGTATAAAAATGAATAAAACACATCCATGTGTATTCATTAAGATTTTTTAGTCAAAATTGCCACAATAATGGGAGGAAATGGTCTATATAATGTTTTATTATTTACATCCCTGACTGGAATGGATAAAGTTCTAACTTAGAAGGCAGATAGCTTGTTTTTTTGCCTCTCATTTTTCCTTTACAGTATGCTACGCCAGGTGAAAACCATCTCCTACATAAATCTGTTTCTCCGAGGATATAAAATCTCTTGGATCTCAGCTTCAGCTGGTTTAAACTGGCAAAATACCAGTGAAGTCAAAGGAACTATAGCAAATCACGTCTGTAAAGGATCTGGCTCAACTGTACCTCAGACAAAAAGCAGGAAGTCTGAAATATTACACAGCCATACACAGGTACGTATAGGAATTGGAAAACAATTACTCCAGGTCTCACTAAAGCAGCATTAGGTGCGTAATGCTACAGACATCTTTCTGACAGATCATCTTCTTGGGCCCTGACAGCTCCCACGTGCCCAGCGGAACTTCTTGACGAAATACAGGTTAGAGACGTACTGCAGTTCATACGCTGCAGTGATCAGCGTGACATAATAATATGGACTGATGGATGCCATGAAATTTAACTTGCGATGACTCCTTTATCACTTATTGCACTTCTGTATTTGATTTCTAAGTGATACAATATTATCCCTCTGTACCTTTTTCTGCTTCCTTGTTTCTTTCATTTTCTAAGCCAAATTGCCAGTTCTTCCACGACTGCCACAACCTATTAATTGACATTAACCTCAGATGATCCTTGATGTTTGTCATACTAAAAATGTTCAGATCGTAATTGCCCTAAGTTTAATAAGGGATATCAAGGTGGGGAGAGGCAAGGAGAGGCTACATTAATTTTCTTGGACTGATAGATGTAAAAAAAATCTTTATCTTCTATTGAAGGCATGCCCTGAATTTCTACATAGCATTACACTATTTTATGACCTATTCTGAAATCAAATACCAGGTGAGTTCAGCATCCACTTCTATTCACTTCTAACATGTAATGAAGTGATAAGAAAAATTAACAATAAAAGACTGTGTGAACAGTACCTCAGATGAAAGCAAACAATAAAGCAGACCAAATAGAGAGGCGGACAGACGGACAGGAGAAAATCAGCTTATTTATTGAAGAGAAAAAAAAAAAAGATAATTGTATCCTTTTGCCCAATTGAGGGAAGCACTTAAATGTATGCAAAAATTCATCCATATTAAGGAGCACACTTGAGCTCTTAACTTTAATGAAGCCTAAGCTTGGGTTTCACTCCAGGGCCATCCTGAACAGAAGCTGTAGATTGTCAACTATCTGTCTCCATAAAACACAGCTGTCCATAAGCCAAATTCCTTCTGGGCCGACCTCTGCCACTGGAACAAAGTTACACTGGTGTCTGTAACGTGTCTTGCTGCGGCAGGCAGTGAGCGAGACCTGGGGCATGTTTCGGTCCTGGAGTCAAGAGATCTCTGATGATGAAGGAAGGAATAAAATTACCAGGTGTTACATGAAACCAGAGAGGAAGCATATCTTTGCATTTTAACCTGAAGTCTGCTGACTGTATGAAGGGGGCTGATATGTGCTTTTACACAACTGTATGGGACTTTAAGTTGTTAAAAATGGTCACTGTTCAAAATGAGACACTGTTCAGAAAAGAATCTCATGAAATTACATGGCTATCTTAAGAAAGGTGAGGTTCAGCTGGTGTGACTAATCATGTCTGAGAAACAGTGTAGTAAACTGCAGAAGATATTGGTGATGTGGTGAATGAGAGAGAAAAGCAAAAGTAGAGCTCCCTGAAGAAAACAGAAGCAGAAAGGATGTTTTCAGTGCAAGTGAGTTGGGTTTAAGGAGAAATAAGAGACCAGCAGTTAGAAAAACGTGTCAACATTACCAAATTCATGGTCTACAAGGTTGAACTTGGAAACAGGGTTTGGATCTCCAAACCTGAAAAGGTGCTAGGAGCTAGGAAAGCATTGGTGGAGTGCCTGGAGACTCGCTGCTATCTGCATTGCAGTGGTTTGCATTTGGCTGAGGAGTCCAGACTACAGCTAGCGAGGCTGTGAGAGAAGTGGTGGCTGTTCTTACCCTTCAGAGCTGGAAGGGAACCAGGTGAGAAGAAAAGATTGTGAAGAAAAGTAATGTTTAGGAAATGCACAAGTGGTAAAACAGTTGGGATTTACTCTTTCTGATGCATATCATGAATGAAAAAACAGTAGTCTCCTCTGAAGATGCTGTCCCGATGTCCAGAGTTACATTGGTGTGTGCTCCCAAAGTGAAACTCTTAAGGGGTATCCACACCACTGGCACTGGTCACAGTTGGGAATCAGGAACCATAGGACTAGTCAAGTCTGCAGATGCCAAGTGCCAGAATTCAGTGCTCTCATGAAAAGTGGGCACTTAAAAAAAATTTGAAGCATCAAATTAATGCCATGGCATGGACTTGGCGTCACAGAGGACTAACCCCCGCAAGTAATTAAAATGTTGAGGGAAAATAGCATGAGCAAGAGGTGAAAACAGGGTCCAGGGATCGATGGACACCAAACCTTGCAACTGCAAAAAGAAAAAAGCTATACGTGGTAAAGGGGAAGTCCAGATGTATAATGTAGTACATTTAATTTGTTAGTAAATGGATCCTGGAAAGAGCATCACAGTTCAACTCAACTCACAAGATTTTTTCCTCTAGGTCTCTAAAGACCTGGATTGGCTAGGAATCTAAACCTTTTCATAAGCTTTTATTATATTATCACAGGTATACTGAGTAAAGTATAAAAAAGCCTCTAAAATGTTGAAAGAAGACAAAATGAAAAAAAAAGAAATGCCCACAAAACTCTTTTTAATTTTATCTGTTCTGCTTATGTTTTTAATTCATGATTAGCGTATAAAAGACAGGTAGTTTTAAAAGTTTCTGCTCTTCAGATTATGCAACATTTGAATTTAAGTGAATAAATGGCTTGCATGCTCTTGTTGTTCTTCCCATGCCCATTCACTTTATCCTATGAAAAGAAGCTCCACAGCTTGTCTTCCAGACATCCTGTTAGAGCAGGATGCCTTTGATCTGGAATAGTTACATGACTTCCCTTATATTCTTCCCAATAGAGAGCTATATTATTTTTCAAATACCTATTGCCAGTTCCAGAATTATTTTCAAGGACTCTGTGAAGGTACTGAAGTTAAATTAATCAGTCAGTTTCCAGCTTCTCATTTGTTAATCAGGTCTGAAAAAACCAGTATTGTAATAAACCAAGCAACAGCATCTAACTATCCTACCAGCTTCTGCTGTCTGTTGTTGCATAGAATGAAGATGCAATTAATAATGAGGCTGACTCCAGGAGAATAGATATTCACCTCAGCTGGGAGGATAGAATCACAGCTTCAGTGATTTAAATATATGTACTGTAATGTCATCAGGACACTCGAGAAGGAAGATTACTTCTGTAGGGATCACAGCTCTTTTCGCTGGAATTGTGTTTTTAAATTGTGGCCCACCAAAAGAGGCATCCTGCAGATATTCTCAGCCTCTGCCTCAACCCCCCCTCAAAAAAGGATGCATTATCTTTTGGTACATCACATGAAAGGGAACAATTTCTAAGCTGACATATGGGGAAGGCTCCTCCCTGCAACCCCTTGTTTACTCAAGGGCTCTTCACCTTGTCTCTGGTCATTTTTTTCCTATCATTTCCATCCCGAGTACCTCCTTCTCTGAAATTTGGAACTGCAATCCAGAAACTTGCAAAGATGACATTGAAGGGGAACAAAGCTGACCTTTTCTCCCTCCTGCACCTTCCACAGCTAGTGTATCACCTGACTGAGGTAATTTGACTTATTTAGAAACTCATTAACAGTGAAAGATCACCAGCTAAATAAACTAATTTCGTTTGTATCCAGCAGAAAAGTATATGGCTTTGCACAGATCTTTGAGTATTTTAAAAAGCTTCATTTAGGGCTCATACTAGAAATAGCCACAACCCTGGAAAGGAAGAATGGAATGGAAATGTAGAGAAAGGAGAAAGAGCAGCTCCACAACTTGCTTCTGCAGCACTTGTTCTGTTGGACTGATTTCATGAGACCATGGGGCAATGGGAGAGCTGGAACCACCTCAGCCTCTGTCCCAGCCCTGGTGATGCTGTTTCAATGGCTGCATGTCATTGACGTGGCAGCCCTTCCATGCCCAGCAGTCTGACACGCACCTGTGGCTGGTCATTTACAGAGAGGAGGGATGGGATAATATCCAATACTCTTATTGAACACCTCAAAGAGATCCACAGCTTTTCCAAGACATATTTTTGTCTAGCAGAACTGCCAAAGAGCAGAACTGATAACTCTCCTACCCAGTACAGCACTATACACAAGTCTAAATCACAAAGGCAGACTCGAAACGAGTTCTTTCACATACTGGCAAATAAGCAAAGTACAGAGTAAATTGTAACTACAGGAAATAAGGATATTTTTGTATCGTTCTGGAACATTTCATTGACAAATATAAAGAGAGACATGTATGGCTCTTGTAACCATGTGTTAATGATGGAGTACAACATCAAGAATTTTAATTTTACTGGAATTACAGTTGTCAAAATAATTGCATTAGTTAATTTAAAATTCTTCATTGGAGAATGGCCCAGGCTATATCTCTGTTGCTCAAAATGTTTTATTGTGTAATCACAGTGCTTTTTTGATGAGTAATTTCTTTAATGTTAAGCTATATATATGTATTGCAAAACCGTGAGTGATCTTTGTTTTTATACTGTACTGTGTTTTGCATATAAAATACATTATGCATATTCTCTCTTTCTGTGTCTCGAAATCCTACCTCCAGAAAGCAGAGAATGGGGACCCAGTGTTCCCTAGCGTCTGTGATTATTTTTAGTTTGTTCAAGCCTTCAAACTTCTTTGTTTCTCAAACTACCTACCTGTAAAATAGCTGTAACAATCTTGGCCGTGCAGCTAGTTTTGATTCTCAGACCGAAGACTGATACAGTGCATTAGGTATGTCAGCCCCAGCCTCCTCCCTCTGCTTCTGCTCTTTTCCCCTGTTACACTGGCAGCTTGGAGAATAAGCAGGAATTATTTCTTGCAGGGGAATAATCCTTCCTGGGCTGCTTAAATTAACTTTATGCAGAAAATGGCCATGCTACATCATAGGCAGGCCCATAATGTCTTGACAGAAAAGGATGATGAAGTATTCCCTTTTCTCTGATGGCATCTTTCTCTGGATGCTGATCTGCTGTGCTTCCTGCCTGCTTTGCCTGCTTTACTTGCACCAAATGATACACTCACTTTCACTGAGTTTCCTCAGAAAAGACATTGACTTATTCTCTTCAAAACACACAATTCATTGCTTTGTGTGTCCAAGAATGAATTGAATGATGTTGGCATTGCTTTTGCATTCCAGCAAGCTTAAGGATGGTTAAAAAAACAGATACGGCAGAGATCAGACATCAGGTAATAGGGTTTTCCTGTCCCCTTAAAGAGGAACAGAGCTACTATCACCATCCATTCAATGTCAGAAGATATTTGAGGACAAGGCTATGGAGCTGCCATAGCACAGTTCAGAAAAAAATCCACGATTTAGACTATTTTTTCTGCTGTGATTGCTTCACCTAATTAAAACAGCAGAAATTAGTGCTCTGTTCAGGTCTGCGTTGTTGAACAGGTGGAATAGACGAACATGGGAGGCATAGGGAATGACAGAGAGACAGACAGAGGCACAAAGAATAAAATTCTGCCTGGGAAATCACACATAACCTGAAATTATTTGTAAGTGATGGACCTGATGGTGCTGTGATGCAAGCTGTGATGCAAACTCTGATGCCACGTGGATTTCAGTAGGGTTGCGCTGACTTACATTCTCTGAGGATTTAATCCCCAGACTATCAAACTATTCACGCTGGAATGGCAGTATTAAACTAACCTTGGAGAGCTACAAAATGTGCATTAACAAAACAGTCCACAGAAACCTGGAAGGCAAAGTAGTGCGGCAATTCTCAGTGGTGCACCGTGATGTACACAGTCTGAGTGTGACAGAAATGGTTAATTGATAAATAAAGCTACGAAATATTGTCTGTGCATTTAGGCAGTGCATTGAAGGGTTTCTCATTGTGCAAGGGAAATAGGTACACTTCCAACCACCCTGATTCACCCTTGGACATTTCATGACTATTTCTTATCGCTCAGTTGAGCATAAATTCATAGATTTTACGGTTAAGGGAGCTTGAGATGGGCTGCTATATTTTCAGCACTTAGTTCTGCCACTTCTTATTGGACCATTTGCTGTCACCTTAAAGAGACAAGTGTATATTATCAAGGTAAACATACAAATCACTCCTGCATTTGATCTTAAAAAAAAGAGAAACCTTTAAATGTATTGATCCGAATGTGTCAATAATGTTACAGAGATAAGTCCTTGAAAAAGAAAATAACATAGATACTGTCTGTGCAGATTCAAACAGGATGCTTTCACCATAAAAATGGTTGCTGTGTACAGAGCTTTACAATTTATTTCTTTCAATGAACACATAACATTCATTCTAGTTCTGGTAAGATCATTTTAAAAGGCAGGAAAAAGAAGGAAAATGTTAAATTTATCACGATTATTTTTAAAAGTGAGCGGTGTTACCTAACACTATGATTAAAAGTTAATGTTTCAGAGACTGAGTGCATCTGAAAACAGATGAAGACACTGCAACATTCATCTCTACGCACACAAAAGAGATTTATATATGAAAATATATGTGCACACATGTAGGCAGGCTTAATACATGCCATAGCTTTCAATTCTATAAAAAGAGATGTATATGGCACACATTGGTAGGAGAAGGATCATTGAACTTTGAAGCAAAACTAAATCTTATCATAGTTTATATATATATGTGCTACATAAGGCTGTGATAATACTATGAAACTAGATAATAATGATTGTACATGGCACCTATGGCATGAATAAATCTGCTGAAACCCTTCTGTAGTTGCTGTTATTAACACCTCGACCATATATGTATAGCTTTAATTATTGTTGGGTGGTTTTTTTTTCTTACCTTACTGGAGAACACTCTTAACTGTAGGATGGATATGCTGAGTCTACCTCCTTCATAGGTGCCAGATATAATGGACAGCTAAGTTAAGATATGTGATTGGCAGATGACATGACTGGTAGAAGTAATGGTAAAGAATATATGAATGTAGAAGTAACTGGTAAAGAATGTATGTTTGAACATAGCATGAAATATTATAGCAAATATGTCTGAAATTAATTATTTTTACTGTCTAGATCAATACCATTGTGATTTGAAAAATCAGTACTGATCAAAATGGAAACACTTATAAACAAAACACACTGAAGTTTCTTAAATTAATTTCCTCACCTCCTGAACATTTAAAAATAATTCACAAAAGAGTTTGAGCATCTTGTTTCTTTTCAGGCAGTGTAATCATACATATTTTCATTCATATCTGATACTACAAAAGCTACAGAAAGATTCTATTGTTAGTATGTGCCATATTATTGGTATTAACACATTCTAAATATGTGGAAATCTCATTCCAGTGGGGTTTTCTGTTTAATTTGTTCCCCTGTGATAATTACAGTTTTTGTCTGAGATGAGAGTCTTTTTTGTTAAGCTCCAGTGCTTCTGTGCAGTCCAACTGTTATGCTGAGAAGTAAATGAAAAATCCTGTGCTCAAAAGCAACAGAAATAGGCCTCAGTACATTCATTTTCAGGTCTCAGCTCCCTGCAGAATAAAAAGACATGGTGTAATTTTCAAAGATGGTGTCCTATTGATGTGTCAGAAAATATGGGATTTTTTCCATTGAAAGATGGGAGTCCCTCCAAACGTAAATTTTATTTTATTGGTGTATTTGGCTGTCTTACTTATTAATTGTTTGTTTTATGAACAGTTTAAGCAATAAATACATATACATATATATGTAAACATGCATTTATATTCAGGTATATGTAAGATTGTATGTATATGTGTGTGTATTACTCTTTACTCTAATTTCATTTTACCAACATAACCTAAAGTAGGGTGACAGATTTTAAGATTACCAGCATTAGCCAATAACATAGATGCAGGTTTCCTCAAGTATGACCCATTTTAGTGAGTAAGGAAAGTAGTGCACTATCCCTTAGATGACATCTGTCATCTCATCCTGCCTCTACCACATAAATAAACATCGCATACACAAAGAATACACATTTCCCATTTTCTTCTTTCATACAGATACCTGCATACACACACCCACAGAGTGCTGGAATAGAGAAGTATCCTTACTGACCTTGCAAAAGGCATGAAGCTAGGAAGAACCACAAGCACATTTCAAGCAAGGCTTAGAATTCGAAATGACCTTGACAGATTTGCAAATGGTCTGGAAGAGAAAGGGGGAGGGAGGATGAAATTCAAGAAGGACAAGTGCAAGGCACTACTTAAGAGAGAAATGATCAATAAATACAGGATGGGAGTGCAACTGGTCAGGCAGAAATTTTTTTAAGAAATTGGTAGCTATATAGGTCATGGTTGCTGCAGGCTCGACATGTGTTAGGAGCATCAAGTTTTTGAGGAAAAGGTAAAATTTATTCTGTGGTGGATAGGCAAGAGACAATATACATAATATTTAAAACAAAACAATCCTTTTGGTTTACTCAACATTGTGGAGGCCTTAATGAAAATACCTGAGTACCACACTTCAAAAGTGACATGGATCATTTCAACAAGAATGATCAAAGGCATAGGAAGACCTTCAAAAGTGACTGAATATATTTAGTTCATGTAGAGAAGATAAAGAAGGGAAGCATGATACAGTTTGCCGAGAAGAAGGGAATAACCTGTTCCTCATATCCCTGTTCAATCTGAAAAGAAGACATAGACTCAAAATCCAGTAATACAGATTCTGCTTAAATGTCAGAAGAAATTTTTTATAGGCAAGAGCAGTGCAGCAACATTGCAGGTTGGTTTGGGGCATGGGCAGACAGTTTGGTGAACATGCCGACACTGTGGTGGACATGATTTAATCTTCAATAATGAGTTAAACAAGTGAATTAGCTTATCTTGGTTTAGGGAAGGGGATGGTCAACAAGATGACTTGAACACCCTCCAGCCCCACTTTTCTCCCACTTACATAGCATACGGTCTCTGCTCCTCTGCTTTCACATATGTGTCCCACTGTCACTCTCTTGTTCCTTTTTTTTTCTGTACAGACTCTTTTTTCCCCTTCCATTTTCTGTGATTCTGCTTCTATCCTGCTTTCTTGCTTTTCTTCTCTGTACATTCATTTGACCCGTAATCAGTCTTCCAACCTTCTAGCCTCTCTTCAGTCACAGTGGGTCTCTCCTCTCTTAGTTCCTTTCTGTCTCCTCTCCCTTTAACTCTCTCCCTTCTTGCCTCCTGTCTTTCAAGAAGGAAGGAAGGAAGGAAAAGCCTGAAGCTGGATACTCCCAAGGGCAGTCATTCCTTTCCTGGAATTTCAAAGATGGAAGGCGAGGGGTCAGACCTGCTACCTCTTCCTGGCTCTTGGGTTGCAAGGTGGGCAAGGGGAAGCAGCAGCAGGGCAGCAGGATCTGCTGCTGAGGGAAGCTCGAAGATGAGAGATGCCCATCGAGCCCCAGCTGTTGCTGCTGACAGTCTCTCTCTGCACCAGCATGGGGGTGGCAGCTTAACCATGGATTATTTATTTACTGTAGCACCTAGTCTGTGCTTATTTTCAGTCCTCCTGGAGTTTCATCCCTTTTACTACCACAGGGTGAAGAACCTTATTTCAAGCTTCAGCCTGTCAGGAGTGCTGCAAGGGAACATCATCTGATTTTTAGGGCGTTTGTAGGAGAAACCTTTTTTTGGGGGGGAAGAGGGACAAGATTTTTCTTCTCCTCTCCTGTTTATCAATTCTTTCTCGTCTTGGCTTAGAGTGTGCTGTTGCACAGCTCCTGCAATGGTCTCTTCCCCTGAGACAAAGCACAGGGCCTGCTGCTGATCATACAGCAGAGCCCTATCTTAGCATGTTTGTTTCTTCTTTTCCTGTTTCATAATTGATGTTGGTCGTGCAGTAGTTTATACAGAAACTCACAGATGTCACAAGCACACTCACACATGCACGCATCCGTTTGGGCATGCACTTGGCTCCAAACCGCCAGCGTTTCCTCAGCAAGCATATGGGATTGGATCTTGTAGCCCTTCCTCTGGTCTCTCCACAGGGACTCCGCAAGAATGCTCCGACTGCACTGCTACCCTCCTCTTCCTGCTCACAAGGGCTTTCACTTGCCAGCTGGTGCCAGGAACTGCTTTAACTGGTCCTGAAAAATTAATCCTCTCTGGGACTGTATTAGCTATATGACAGTCCCATTACTGTAGGGTGTCAGCTCGGCACAGTCACTTGGATGCTGCAATTTGGGAATCCTGCCACCAATAAAATCAGACACCGTGCACATACATAGTCTCTTGGCTACTCGGAGTATGAGCCGTGCGATGCCCACTCGCCAATTAGCAAGGCTCATTCAGGGGGGTAAAGCTGCCAGACAACGAAGGGGTTCGATAGGTCCCTTACTAGCTGCTACCAGAAATGTCTCATTTGCTGAAGCTCCCTCCTCTGTATCCGTGCTGCCACACCAGCGCCAGGACTTTTCTCCCAAACTCTGCCAAAAAGACTTCCCACCGCTGGCCCCGGCTCCAGTTGTGCAGCGAACAGGCTGAGGCAGCCCGGGAAGGCGGCGGGGATGACCCCTCGGACCCCTGCCTGTCAGCACAGCCTGACAGGCAAACGAACAAACAGAAATCCTAAAGAAAATACCAGTGACTGAAACAACCCACAGCAGTAAAAGAGTCCTGAAGGGTTTCGGGAAGTGTATTTGTCACCCAAGAAAGAAAAAAAAGAAAACCAAAAAACCCAACAGCAGCCAAAACTAGGTATAGCAGATTCACCACATCCCCTTTCCTTTGAAATAATGCTCCAGCACCGGCCCATTTGAAACAGACTGTGGTTACTTCGGTTATGTGGTGGGTACCCTTTGTGAAAACCAAATAAACAAACACCACACACACTCCAGTAATGCGGGAGCTGCTCTCAGACTGCATATTGGCTCCGAGCCACATCTCCCGCAGTAAGGGGAGTGTGGAAATGCACAGCCTTGGCAGAAGCTTCCAGCGCCTCAGGCTCTCACAGTTTATTTTATTTATTTATAGGATTTTCTATGGCACTCGTCACCCTCATATCTAAGCATCTTAGAGGTATTAGCAGACTTACCATCGCAACCCCTCTTTGAGGTAGAAAGTGTTATTATCCCCATTTTATAGATAGAGAACTAAAGGCTCACCACTTGTTCAGATGCAGGAGAATTTGGCAGAATTAGGGACTGGACAACAAGCCCCTGAGTTTCAATCCTGAGCTTTAACCACAGAAATCTCCTTCCAGGGGAATTAATGAGATCAATGAAATACAGAGAGCAGAACATCATGGCTATATTTGATTCGTGGCTTTTTTTTCCCCTACGATACCAGGTCTAGCATGTGCTAAATACATACATAGAAAATAAGGTAAAACTATGTATTTGTGCTTTCCCTTTTCTCTCAGGTTCGAATAGGGATATTAATATGGCACACCTTTTTCATTACTGTATTTAATAAAAGCAGTTGAGATATTTTAGACTTTCATGTAGCTGAAGTCTAACAAGGTTTTGGCATGACATTAATTCTAAATTAGTTGCTTTATGTTTATTTATATTTTTTGTTTCTGTTTGTGGTTCATTTTCCTAATTTGAGTACAATCTGGTGCTGGTCTGAAGTAAGATACTTTTTTCATTCCATTTTTTCCCCAAGTGCTCTCAGTTGGTAACTTCAATAATTAAACTGTCCATCATGTGGCTATTTCAATGTTCAAATGGGCCACTGCTATAAAGATTTGTGCCTCCTGCTCTCCATCAGAGACACGTTGCCACTGCACCGAAAGGCAGCAGACAGTACTGTGTGTCAGGAAACCAGGAGGATCCCATGTCTCTGCAAATGAACCATGTATTTCCAGGGTTCAAAGGACAATGAGAGAGACAGGATGAATCATGTGACTTTTGGGTTGCACCCTGATAAATGGCAGGTCAAGGAGGGTTGTGTGTAATAGTATATTCCTCAATGAAATGTCACTTTTTCCTCAATGTGTCCTCTGTGTGAGCTAATTAAAATCATGTTTTACTGCAATGTCAGCACACCAAGTTGCTGACTTTCTTGTTGTCTTCTACATAGTACAAAATGAATGTTGTCATTTGATAAATTCAGGATCTTAAAGGTTCTGTCTGATGGGGTCTAATGTATGCTGCTCTATATATGTTTAATGCTTCCAAACTGTCCCTCTTCCTTTGTTCAAATCACAGCATTCATAACCTGTACATAATATTCTCCCCTGCTACCCTTAAAAATTAACAGAGCTTTTAAAAAGAGTTCAAGCAAATATAGGTATTGTTTTCCTTCCTGGCTGTTTTAATTTAGTCTTTGAGCAATGTGTCTGAAAGCCACACTCGTATGTACTCAATAAGAAATGGCTGTATGGGTGTTAATTTTCTTACAGCTTATTTTTATATTGATTTCAGGGTGTGTTTGCTGTGCTCATTTGAAAAGAAACTCTTCCACCTTACACATCTGATAATAGGCAGTAGTTAAAGCGTATGAGTATAGAAAGCATGGGCTTCATTTCTCTAACCAGTAGCCATGGTAAGATTTGTGACAGAATTCTTATTTGTAAAACTATTGGAAATTGCTGTTAATGGTGCTTCTCACCTCCATAATAGGAACATGAATCAGAAAATAAACTACCCACTACTGCATGTATCTTTGCTTTCACTATTTCTATCACTGTATTCTGTAAAGCTCCTTGCTTTTTTCTTCTTCTTCTCCTTTTTTCCTTTTCCTTTTCCTTTTTTTCCTTTTCCTTTTCCTTTTCCTTTTCCTTTTCCTTTTTTATTTAACAAAAAACAGAGCCAGTATCTCTGTATATTTACAGTAAATGACAAAGAACAATTTCCAGGTTTGGCCTGAAGCCGTATCACCTTGTGCTGTGATCGACACAGACCTTGTGAGTTAGCTCGGGACTGGGTCAGTTCTTCAGTGAGAAATCTCCATGGATCAGCTTATTGATAGGTGTTACAGAAATAAGTGGTGGCAATTCAAGCAACTGCTCAGTAGCTTCACCCTCCTCCCCAACCCCTTCCTCATCCAGCTCCCCTCTCTAGTGCTGAGGGGCGATGCGCTGCTGACTCCTGGCTGAGATACAAAGCACTGATCTCAAAGAAATTCTCTTGCCTTCTAAGGACCTGATCCAAAGCCCATTAAAGCTGATGAGAGCCTTCCCATTGACTTCAGAAGGGCTCAGATCCAGTCCCCCAGGGAAAAGATGTTAACACTCACACGCACATCCTTAAACCAGCCAGGAGACAACTTCTTGAAATCAATATCTCTCTATCAATATTGGTACCTAAAAACCTAAACCACAACAAAGACATTTACTTGTGAGTCCTGCTGGCTGCAGGAAAAGAAAGAAGGAAAAGAAATAGAAAACAAGCCCTTGGGAGATGCTATTATCTCAAACAAGCAGCTGAGTGTGAGCAGTGACCACAACACCTAGAAAGCTATATTCTAACCTTACTGTGTTTGTACTCACTCTGTTTTGCTTTACTGTATTCCCAGCTCCTCACTGAATACACTAAATGACTCACATTACACACACTGCAACAAAGGCAGTTATACCCCAATCTTCATTAAGGTCTTAATGCAGCAAGGTACTTAAGCACATGCCTAACTTTAAGTACAAGGGAAGTCTAATTAACTTCAATGGGACTGCTCGCTTGCTTTAAGCTAGGCATGTGCTTAAGTACCTTGCTGAAACTGAGCCCAAGACTCCAGGTGCTACCATTTATACAAGTGTCATTAAACACAGAGTTAGTGTACTTACGTACACAAACTTCCTAACCCCTAAAACCAGATCATTAAATTATAGCACTTACTAGAAAACAGCAAAGGTGAGCATGTTGATGAAGCAACACATATAGTAACGAAGACAGTAGGTATTAAAGCAATCGGAAATCCAATATCCCATGCACATTTTCAGTCGTCCACCTGTGGTTTGTACATGTGTACCGGTTTCTTCACATTTCAGGTTTCAGTAGCCAGAGACTGCAGACTTCTGAAAGGCCTAAGAAAAAGATCTTGATCCAAAAATAATATGACCTGTGACTTAGGTATGAAAGAACAAAGAACTGAAACTCGAAATGGTTAGTGCTGCAGGGGGAAAGCAAAGATTGTTTGGGTTTCCTACCTGTCCATTTTTGTTCTTCCAAGCATTTATGTTATTTTTCAGCCCTCTGAATTTCCTGTATTTTTAATGCCTGTTTAATCGTCATCAGATAGAAGTTAAGCCACTCACTTGCTGTGTGACCGCAGGCATGTTGCTTGACCTGCTTTTTACTCCTCTTATCTGGCTGTATAATCCAGTATAAATGGGAGCTCACTGAAAGCTAGAAGCTGTGTGTCTGCTGAGCAGAGGCACTCAGCTAGTCTACAGGTTACTTCATCAACTGCTTTGTCAGGGTCAGAAAAGAATTTACTGGGAAAGGACAACCTGACCCAGGCCAGGTGGGTTTTAATGCTGCCCACTCCCCATGACATTTTTTTGAGCTGCATTTCTTCATTAAGAATTGCAGCACAAAGCCATAAACTGCAGATTTGGATCTGCACAGGGGATCCTACTTAGAAACCTAGGATCTCAAAAAATGAGACCTCCTTCCTGCTTTCTCAATGCAGCTCCCAGCTTGACTAAGGGACTGGCATAATTTCCCTGTGAATATGTGGTTAAGAACCTGAAATTATGCACAGGTTGTGGATTATGCTTGGATATTTGTATTTGGTAAATATCATTGCAAAATAAAGTTTGCCTCATGCTCAGGGCAACATGGAAAGAGTCCCTCAGCCTGAACACCAAGTATTTCACCCACAGGGAACAGCACATCTGAAGGAGACCAGGGAAATTTGGTCTTTAGGATGAGGCGAGATAGAGAATAGACAAAGCTAATTGATGTGACTCTCATTTTGTATATGACAGTTAAATACTACGGTGATGAGTATAGAACTGTTTTTTTCTCCTTTCAATTGATTAACTGATTATTTTGCTGAGGTCAGTAGCAAATGTCTCTGACCTCATCGTTTGCTGAAGCAACTGTATTGTCACCAGCACTGAAGTGGAACGTTGCTAACTGAATGGATTAAGAAAAATGCTCATAAAAATAATGCTGAAATGCACTCTATCTTCGGTAATCAAGACGGTTCATGTAGAAAAGGAAATACTGAAAAAAAACCATCACACAGGACACTTGCTTCAAAGAATGATTTGTTAAAAATCATTCTACCTACCTGTTATTCTACCTAGCGCACAGTGTTGACTAGTTGGACGCTCTGAAAAATAGTCAGATAATTGCAATTAACACTTTTGAGGAATGGAAAGCATTTCTAGACAGTCTTTCACAGTGGAGAAAGCTATATTTTTACAAAGTTATGCAATTACTTGAAAAATATTTAAGCATACTTTGAAAACTGTTAAAAGAGAAGAAGAGAAAAATCTGCTGTCTTAGTTCTTTTTAAAAGGAAAGTGCTTTGCTTGATTTTATAAGCAACATGCTGTTCTGTTGTCAGACTTTCTGCATCTGTTATATCATGGGTCTTGACAACATCATAGGCCAATGTCCCTTCTGATTGAAGTAAAGTATTAAATTTTAGTATCCAGAACAAGGTGATATTTCAAAGGGCAGGCTATTATTGAGCTTGCAGGTGATAAGTCTCAAATTCTGAAATTCTGCATTTCATAGAGAAGCACAACTGCTGACTTCAAAAATAAGTTTATAAGAAACTGCCAAGCACAAATGAACAAAGTTCCCAATGCTCTGGACCTGATTAAAGCCAGAGGGTTCCAGGGTAGGGTGTAGATTGCTTTTCTTGAGCTTCGCTGTGGCTTCTCCACTTCGCAGAATAGGAAACACCTGCTGATAGTGGTGTTAGAGGATATTATATTAAAATCAAGCCCAAACCTCACTTAAGAGCCACAGAAAAAAAGTCTTGTAACTGAAATCAGTTTTGCACCGATAATACATCTGCAGTGGTACAGTGATAATAACTGAATAGTGGCAAAGGATAAAGAAGTAATACACAAGTTTGATGGTTTCCTGAGAAATACTCTGCTTGAGTAGTAGATTACATGAGTGCAGACATCTCCTGGTGTATCCAGCACAGAATTGTTCCTTTTTCAAGATGTAGACGGTGAATGCAAAAAACGTTTACTTTAGTGATCATCGGGTTACACCTGTTGATCTTTCCTGTTGGGAAACAGCAGACTAAGACGTGTCATCCCCATCACTTGGAATGGTTTTAGGTCCTGTTTGAATGGTAAAGTCTGATGAAGTATGAATTTTTGCTCCAACAGGTTCAAAAGAATGGAACTGACTAATTCTGAGAGAAGAAATAAAGTGAATTGCAAAAGGTGGACATGAAAGCTAGGTGTTTGGGTGAATAACCAACACAAAATACTGTGGTGTTCACTTCAGCTATGGAATAAACCAAGATTCTCGTTTCCACAATAAGGATTTTTGACACGAAAGAAAGTGCCTAAAATCAGCTTTCACACTTGGTCCCTGCAAAGATGAATTGGTGGTAGAACCCTTGACTGATAACTATTGCAGGAAAAGCAGAGGTAAACACCATTCCCTTTCCTGAGCAGGAATCATGACATCGGGTCGTTCTATTCTATGCCACCCACTATCAGAAGGACGGCAATCTTCTTCTCATGAACCATTTCATTCATTCCATCTTCCATCCACTGGCTTCCATAAAAAAATCCAGTTTCTATGAGGAAGATGGGGGGGAGGGAGCGGTTTACAAAAGACAAGAGAAGCTAGAAAGACAAAAACAACTTGACATTGAAAAGTAAGTAGGTAAATAATTTAACAATGAATTTCTGCAGAACTGAGCTGAAGTCAGAAAAGCACAGAGTAAAACCAACCTTTTTGTCTGATCTTACTGCAACTAATGAAACATTAACTATAATACATAACCATTGGTGATCATATTTCATTTGATAATCCATTAGGGCCTCACATAGTTCTCTGCTTTTTCATATAAAACATAATACTTTAGGGGGAGGGAGGCAGGCAGGCAGAAGGGGAAGAGGATTTGTACTCACACTGTGTGCTGGCACAATAATGTTCTTCCTGCTGAACTAATGGCTGTTCATAGGGTTTAGGTCAAAGAGTTTAATGGAGCTTAGCTCTGGATGTCTCAGTAACTTCTTGGATTCTAAAACTAAACTACTTTAGTCTTAAAATACAAATGATGATGGTCCTAATAAGGAGACACATTCCCAACCAGACTTGAGAGTGAAATATATGATGAGAATGCTAAAACAGACATCTTTCTTCCAACTAATGCTGTGAGAGATGTCCGTTCCTTACCGCAGATGAATTCACTGTTTCCCACAGTTCTTTGCGGAAGAGGAGAAGGAGAGGATGTTTGTATTCAGAACGTTTGTTACATTTTATCTAACCTCTGAGACATTTAAAGATATATATATATTTAAAGAAATACTGAACATACATATCTGCATGTATTCTGCCTTTTTTGTTATGTGGCAATCGATTTGTGGGGAGAATGCAAAGGTCCCCTCGCCACATTAAATTCCAAGACGCAATGTAAAATACCTTGCTCTATGTCAGTCACACATGCCACTTCAAAAAAGGAAAGGTGTCTATTAAATAGTTTCCTTTTTCAGTTTGCACTGTTCCCTTCATCTATCTTGCTAAGAAGTTCTCATGACACAGAGCTGATGTTACAGACCAATCTGTTTGACAATCCAGATTTATTTACCGACATAAATCTGCTGCTTCTTCCTGATTTTACTGCATATAGAAGTTTCCTCATATATGTGCTACAATTGCATTTATATCCACCAACTTACATAAGTTCCCAATTAAAGCATAATTTGTTGTTTCCAAACAGGAATATCCTGAAGTTTCTTTCAATGGAAGGACAAGAGTTCTTTCATCTGAAATCTCTGTCCTGAGAAATCTGGATAGTTTCCCTAGTCAATGCATAGAAAAATAGATATGAAGGGTAAGGAGAACAGCTGTCTTCGCTTTGGAGGAGAGAAAAAAGTCTAACATACCTTACCAGTTGTGCACTGGAAGTTTCTTGTGTAGCATTTGTGCGAGAAAGAAAAGGCAACGAAATTATTCTAGACAGCTTTTGAATATTCAAGCTATAAAGGGAGAAAGGATGCCTCAGATTTTCACACTATTGGACTTTCAATAGACAGCTGCGTCTTTGTAAAGCCATACTGAAGTAAGGTTAAGTCTTATTACGCTCTGCTAACAGCTATCACTTTGTGCAAAGAAAGCACGGTTGCAATTATGCTGTCTGGCTTGATAAAACAAAGTGAGAGCTCCGAAAGGCTGTGGTCGAAGCAAAGTGCAGCAAGGTGCAGCAAGGTGCAGCAAGCTACAGAAAGGTACAGAAAGCAAAACTGTGATCCTACACTTCTCCAACTGCTGGATGCCTCAGAAAAGGCGTCGCAAAAGACTTTTGTGGTAGGTAAAGGCAGCCCAGAGCTGCTCCCATCTGAGGTACAGAGTGTCTGTGCAGACTCTTCTATGCAAGACCCCTGCTAAAATATGACACACTAGTTTTGTGATTCCTCTTGCATCTCTGATGGTAGGTTCCTTTTCTCTTCACCTTGCTACAGTGTCTCATGTGTAGAAAAGCACCACCTGACAGGTAAACGAGGGGGTCTCTGTCCCCGTACGATGCTGAGAATGGACTGCACAGAATGTGCTGGACACCTCTCCATGCATAAAAGACACTGAAGGCTTGTGCAGGCAGGACAAGTGAGAAAGAGGAGACACTGACAGCTGAGGTGATTATTAGCTGGGGCCCTTAACATTAAGCTAGTGCCGGTACGCTAATGTGCGAGCACTGCGCGGGTGCAGATTTGAGGTAATTTTGCAGTGCCTCTTGCACAGAGCAACAGATTTTCTGCTTTTCCTCTACAGATATATTCAGCTTCAATAGTATCTTGTGCCAGCTTTCACAGTCACCTAAGATCCTGCCAGCCCTTTTGCTTCTCTTGAAATTCCCCAAACAGCAACGACAGGACCTGGAGACTGTAACACCCTTGTGAGTTGCTGCGGGTAGGCAAAGAGCCTGACTCCCTTCTCCTTTACAAGGGCGTGAATTGGGAATGTTGTCACTCAGCTGCAACTTGAATGAAACCACCTTCTTAGTCTCATACACCCAAGGAGAGAATTGGGTACAAAAGGATGAACAGAAGGAAGCGGGAATGGGAAAAGGGGGAAGACCATGCCTCCAGCTTCTGCCTGGGCTCCTCTCTGCAGCTGGGGACAGCTGATGTACAATCTGTATTTCTTAACAGGGAATTATGCACCAAAATTGCGTCTACAGAGTTCATTTAGTATACATAAAATCAAGAGTCAAGCTTATGTTTTGAGACTAAGACAGAGAAACAGCCTTACGCTACACTTTCTCACTGTGTGCTAACAAGGGTAGAGGAACGTGTATCCTTTAGAGTGGAAAAATATCCGTCTCTCTCTTTGAAAATGCTATTGTTTTGAAAGACCTCAAAAGTGTGTGAGGTACATTAGAAATATATTAGGCTGCCTGTAACTCACATCTAAAGCAACATTTATGGCTTTGAATTTTGTTTTACGCTGGTTTGTGTTTGTGGGTATTTTTATCCACCAATCTAGGCAGGACAGAAGAGGGCTCCATACCCACATGGTGTAAGAACCCTTGGATCTTCTTAACTGAAATCTTTGTTTTCAGTCTTCTCTGTCAGCTGTCCATTATGGGGCGATCCAAAGCCCAATTTTGAATGGGTGTGATGAGATACCTGAGCCATTTTCAAGATGCAATATGGATGGGTTCTTCTTCTTCCCTCGTTGTTTCCGTTGCATGTGATTCTCAATTCTGTTAGCCTTTTGTTGCACTGTTCAACCAATAGGAACATATATAGTTCCTAAAAAGTACCTAGACCTGCCACAGATTGCTTTAGTTTGTTGTTTGTTCATTTGTTTGTGGGTTTTGTTGCAGTTTTTTGGTTTTTTTTTTCTGGAAGGGGGAAGGGGGTTGGAGGGGAGGAGAGGGGAAGACCAAAAAACAACAAAAAACCCTGAAGTATATGGAATTTTGTACTGAGGCATCACGGTAGAGATTTCTGAAGAAAGCAAGATCTTGTTGGATTGGAAATTACCATAGCTCTTGTAAACAGGTGATAAAAGTGCCAATCTCAGTGGTTATCAGCTTCTTCATGTGCGTAATTACCTATTACAACGCACTAACCCTCTATGGCCTGGCAAAATTGAGGATGTTGCAATTTATTTATATTTTTACAGATTTTTTGAGGATGGGTTTTATATATATGTGTGTGCTTCTGTATGTGTCTGTGTGTGTCTGTGTCTCTGTGCCTCTCTCTGTGTGTGTGTGTGTGTGTGTGTGTGTGTGTGTGTGTCTGTGTCTCTGTGCCTCTGTGTGTGTGTGTGTGTGTGTGTGTGTGTGTGTAAATCCAGCACATAGATGCAGCAGTGATATTTCCTCTCCTGTAAGCTAGAAAGAAATAAAGAAGAAAATCGGCACTAGTAGAAATAGGGGGAAAAAAATAGGAGTAAGAACAACAAAAAAGAAGAAATCTGACACAGAGATTGGATGCTGGGAGAAAGCAAGCTCTATGCATAACACCTCCACCATGTACAAGAAAATACTAGGAAAGTCCAGGTTAACTGACCCTGGTTGCAGAAAGCCATTAAAGAGAGAAAAGAATCAATTTAATTTACCACATTAAACAGATGAAAAAAACCCAGTGCCAGATCTAATACAGACGTTTTGCAGTATAATGGGAAAATGAAGACATTTTCAAGCAGCAAGGCTTGCAAGTCATAGTCTTGAAATGCTTAGATCAGGTGGCACTGTCTGTTAGAAAAGCAAGCTCTGTAATGATATTGATTGCTTCCAAGGCCATATTAGAGATGAAGACAAGTCCCAGGAGACAGGTTGTTGTCACCTTGACCTTGGGTCGGAGCTAGACCACTGACCCCTGACACCCAGGACTTCTGCACCACATCGTGATATCTTTCATGCCTACAGACAAAGTCAGCAGGGGACACGTGTCGATGTGGCTCTTGCCAAATCAGAATTGACTGGCCTGTAGGAAGCTGGAGAGCAGCGGGAAATGTGGGTTAAAGTATGTCAATAATGTTTCACAAGAACAATTTCTCCCAAGAATTGTAGCTGTTGGAATGTTTTGACATTTATTCGGTAGAGAAATGTAGCATGGTTTGTGGAGCACTTCAAGAGAGCTGCTGCTAACTGCCGCGGTGTATTGATCTTCCTGTTAAATTGCATGGGCACACTTGGGAGATCATTGAGATTCAGGCAACGGGACAGAAAGGATCGGCTGCACCCGATGGTCACTAATGGTAATTGGTTTCGATCCTTGCACTTGAAGAAGCCGTGATTTACTCGGTTCACAGATGAATTGTAGACACTAAATATTTTGAAAAGAAAATATACTGTGATTTCTTTTTCTCATGTCATTTACAAATTATTGCCTCCACTTCTGAATGTTTCATATAAAGTATATAAATCCACATGGCTGGATATAAAAAACATGCTAAGCAAAATTTCAAGGAATTCTCCCTCTTATCTGTAAAGCTTGTATTAGTGCAAAACAAATGAACTTTCTGATCCTAATATAAATTAGTTAATTAAATAATTATAAGAATATGCAGCAGGATTTTAAAAATCCATCAACCCTCTTAAGCCCCTCTATCATCACAATACATCTTTTTTATACTATACACATTCTTCTCTCTATCTTATTTGGTGGTGTATCATCACAGCCTTAATGTACATTAAAAAGAAGTATATGGAAGACAACTACAGAAGTACAATAATACAGGCAGGTATGGACAGTAACGTGATATTGGAGTAAATTATATTAGAATGAAGAATGTTATATAAAAGTTACTAATGTTAATATTGGAGTAAATTTTTGTTACAATACAGGACCTGATATAAAAATTGGAGTATACTTCTGAAAATGAATGTGGTGATAGTGCTGCCAAAATTCGTGCCACACATTATTTTCAAAGCAGATTTTATAGGGCTTCTGTAGCTTTCTGCTTTATACAAGATACTTTGCTAAGTATATGTACATAATTACATGAAAGCAAATATATTCAGTAAATGATGGCTGCTTTAATACAAAGAAATTCATATAGACTAAGATTCTGGGAAAGAACCAATTTTGTACTTCTTATAATCTGTTTCAAGTACACGTGTCCTTTATAATCCATACTACATTCCTACGTGTTTTTAAAGGACAAAAGGGTTTTCATTTTTTGTTCTGCATCTTTTCCCTTCAATAGAGAGGTCAGCAGTTTCTACAAACAGCTGAGTTTCATGCATAAACTTGCATAAAATATCCATAAAATCTATGTAGCACTTTGACAAACAGAAAATAGCACAATATGAAGTAACAACATACATTGCTTATTTGTTAACTGAGACCAAAACTATGCCTCTCTGGAGTCTTTTGGTTAAAATGACTGTAAGTAGATTGTAAGTTCAATTACAGCTAAATCATGCATTGTAGAATTTGTATCACCCACAACTAAACTAGTGAAGAATGAATGCCTGGATGGTACTGAAAGTTCAGTATAACAGAAACGTGGCACTTGCAATTGTTATACAAGTCTCAAATTTCTGAAATATTTACAAACCTTAGATAATGACAACCTCAGGAGAAAATCAAGAAAACAGACGGTATACAGGAGACAGCCTGAGGCAAGCAGTGATGAGGTCAGATCTATACAGTATGTGTGCTTTACATGAAAAACGCTCTACTAAAATGTCTTTGCGTACTGCGTAGGGCTTTGGGATATAGCAGGTATTCACTGGGGGAAGGTAAGGATTATTTACTAGGATCAGTAACATGGAATTCAATATTAAAACCGACAAAGGTTATCATCTATTACACATTAAATTCACCACAGTTGTTTGACAACTCTCATAGCAACAGATTCCACCCTTAACAATTCAAAGCAATCTTTCAGATTAAAGTTCATGTGATCACTTTAAAGAACTATTCAGTGTTAATCAAGCAATATTGCTTCAGGCATCGTGTTTGTCTTTCACTTCAGGCTATTTGGTTGATTGCGGAAAATGCTGAGTTTCACTGTGTGCATGTGCAGAGCTGCAGGTCTGTTAGGTGGAAGTGACAGGTGAGGTAGTGGGGGGATAGGGGACCTTGACCGAATGGACTCTGCAATAGGGATAAATATACTCCCAGTAGCTGACTATTCTGGTACGATAGGATAAGTAGTAGATTCTGTATTAATGTATATTCTACTGTCATGGTTTTAGCCCAGCCGGCAGCTGAGCACCAGGCAGACGCTTGCTCCGTCCCCCTCATTGGAAAGGGGGAGAGAATCAGAAGAGTGAAAGTGAGAAAACTTGTGGGTTCAGATACAANCCCTTCCTCTTCCCCCACCCCCTTATAAACCGAGCATGATGCCATATGGTATGGAATGTCCCTTTGGTCACTGGGGCCAGCTGCCCTGTCTGTCCCCTCCCAGCTCCCCATACACCCCCAGCCATTCCGCCAGCGGGGCGGTGCGAGAAGCAGCAAAGGCCTTGGCTCTGTGTGAGCATCGCTCAGCAACAGCAAAACCATCTCTGCACTGTCAGCGCTGCTTCCAGCACAAACCCAAACACAGCCCCATACCAGCAACTAGGAAGAAAATTAACTCTCTCTCAGCTGAAACAAGGACATCTGCCTAATTTAATTTTGCAGGATAGTAACTAGTGATATTATGGCTAAAATATAAAAATTGTCTTTAAAACACCTGGCTATATATCTAAATAATATATACATGAATAAATATATCTATATATATACATGCACATACATATATGCATCTAATTTTAGATCATTGCCCAGATTATCTTGAACTAGTAGTACTTCACATGTTTTCTAGTCAGAACAGTTACTCAAAGGAAGGTACTTCTCAATGGGATTATAGAAAATTCACTCCAGCACTTTACAGGGTAGAACACATCTTTCTTCTGTCCAGTTGTGCAGCATCTGCTCCAGTCATGTCTTATTCCTGATCTAACTGTTGTTCTAAGGCTTTGTGGATACAGTATCCGTAACAGCAACATTGTAGAGAGGAAAAACTAAAGGTTCTGTGACTGTTACATGCTCTGACGTTGCTGTTGGAGACCCTAGGATGTTTGCTTAAGTGACCTAACATCTATGGCAGTGTCCAGCACTGTCAAAAAAATAGTCCTTTTGAAGGAAACTTTTATTTTAACATCTAACCGGGTGTTGAGTCCAAGCTCGAGATGAAACATTGTTTGTTATTAGTCGTTGCAGTTAACCCATCAGGTTGAGATGTAGGTTCTTACAGGTAACAGTCGCAACCATTGTGATGAACAATGGAGGTCATAACAATTGCCGAGTCCTGTATTGATGTCAATGAAGAGTACTGCTTGCAGTTCAGCAGAACAACCCTTTGATGTGAATGAAAGATAAGTATGTCTTACTGCAGTATTCCTTGTGAACACTGAAAGTGGATATACCATCATCACCTCTTTAAGAAATAAGGTTGAAACAAATTCTGCAGCATCTGAAATAATTTGTTTCTTGACTTAAAGAAGTCCTGCATTTCAAATAATCTAACAGTAATATGAAGCTGTTTGTAAGAAATAGGCATTGTCAACCAACCTTCTGGTTCAAAAGGCTTGTAAGTGAAGACTTTGGAAGTGGTCTTATATCCCATCAGATATTTTTAATAAAAACTTCCCAGTTTAGCTCTGATTCAAAATGATCTTCCATTAGAAACTGTGCTGAATATGAACTGTTTATAGACAACGAAAAACTAAACAAATGCTTTGAAATTGCTGGAATTACATACAATACTTCACCCAACCACAGTTTTTCCCTAGTTCATCAGTTTGTGTATGTTCCTCAAGCCTGAGGTAAACCAGTTTCAGCTGTTTGAAGTTTGTGTTGTTGGGGAAAGATTGTCCTACTCATCTGTCCTTACATGACAGTGTCCAGAATCTGGAGGAAGATTTCATTGGAAAAGCCATCAGATCATCTTTCTGTTCTGCCCTTCTCACCATTTCTAGTGATAGTTTTCTGGGATCTGATAAAGGGTGGTATTATTTTGGAATTAAGTCGAGCATTAACAATGAACATTAAATAAAACTTTGTGAATGTTTGCAATCTGCTTGAAGTGTGAAAAATATGTATGTCTCATAATCTTCCATACTGTTTACTCCTAGTTAAAGATATCCTTACAGTTAGAATTCTTTAAGCATGAGAAAGTCAAATAATAATAATAATAATCCATAAAAAAGCATAATGATACGTATCTATTTTACTCTTTCCTCCTTTAGATTATTCACAATAAACAAGGAAGCTGCTGATCTTCCAAATATGTCTTCTAATGGTCACAATCATTCTGGAAGAATTAATGTTAATTTTCTTTTACGATGGTGTTTTATTTTAATGATGCTTTGAAATTCCTTTTCAGCCAAAAAGAAATCCAGTTAAGTGTGGAAGAAAATTCAAATCCTTATGATAATATCCTTGACAAGTCTATGCTTCTTCTGAGTAAATGAGATTTTACTGTGTTTTCTTTCACTTTCTCTTTTCATATTTCAGAAGAAAGAAAAATAGTTTCTAATGAATCACTGATCCTTTTTTTTTCCCCTTATTATATTATTACCCTTGCTAAGGAACGTTCCTATAAATGTATATCTTATTTTTCATATCTTCCTGAGGGGAAAAAAAAAGCCAAAACCAAAAGCATTTTATAAAGATATTTATGGTCAGCTTCTTTTCAGTATGAATTATTGCCTGATTTCACTATGTGCAGATTAATTCATGTCATTTGGATTTAATTCTTCAAACTCCTTTCAAGTGTACACATTTACTTCGTATATGTGTATATGTACTAGCACAAACTATACATAAAATAAATACATATCAGCAAAGCTAAAAGTGAAAAGACTATATCTGGCAAAGAGCTCTGCATGGAGGGGCAGCAGTGCAGTGCGTATTACAGAAGGATAACAGCGAAGTAGAAACTCATGACTCTAGTAACATGCAGCCATACACACAAAAGTGCATAAAGCAAATATCATAAATACCTTTCATCCTCTTTTGGGAAATACAGCTCCCGACTGGATACTGTGGTTACACTCTCAGGAGCCCCAGGTGAAAGCATTCCAACTGGTTAGCAGTATGCAACCTGCTAGAGGAGTGAGGCTTTTCTGGTCAGCATTTTTGGATTCAGCTGAGGAAAATGTTGCCAGTCAAGAAGTGATGAGATGTATCTGTAATTAGACATCTCAGAACCACAAACTGAGTTTATTTAAAACTCAGAAGAGCAAAAATAAAGTTGGCTCAGGTAGCTCTAAATGAGAGGAATTTCTGTATTTATAATGTTTTGTTTCTGCAGAGAGTGCAGAGAAAGTGTCATTAGGAGTATTAGAGGTATCACCCTTACAGGCTGTGTCTTCATGAGTGATTTTGTCTATAATACCTCAGAAGGGGTGGAGTTGGGAAATAAATGAAAGAGTAAGAAGGAACTTCTAATATTTCCAACTCAACTGCGTAGCACGGGGAACGGTCACTATTCTCTTTTAACTTGCTAGCATGGATAAAACACTGGTGTTTCACAGGCCATCATGAAGGAGATGTTCCCTTGAGACCACTGTCAGGCTTGTGGCAACAACAGAGATGCCGTTGTCATCATGCTGTCACACAAGGGTCCCAAATGTATCCATTAAAACTCTCAAGAGGGGAGTACAGGATGTGCAGGCTCCTGCTGCTTATCATCCTCTAGCAGAGAGAAATAAAACGATTATAGTATAGAGTATGTTGTATCCTATGAAAAAGGATACCATTTTCTCCTGGCTTTCAGAGTCAAAAGCTCTATTTGTGATGATAGACTGCTCTGCATGCTCTGTATGTTTCCACTCATTAATCCCTGCACGATCTGTACTGATAGATTGCTCACAACCAAACATTCAACAAAAGTGTGACTTCCCAATAGAATGACTTAAAAGGTTATTCTAAATTGGCACGTCCAAAATACTCCTTATCAAGGGAAAAGAGATTTGCAAAACAAGAGAACAAGAGGAAACTGTCATACAACCTTTTTTTTTTGCCTGACTCATCCTTAATATTACTATGCAGACAGTTTATGGGTTTTTTTAACTGTAAGATTCTTGCAGCCGCCCTGCTAAGACTGTGCTATGTGAAAATGGCAGACCAGTTCTGACAGTGTGTTCAAATTTCATACATTTGATAGTTACTGTTATTCCTAGCCGCTTTTGGTATTACTGATTTGATAGACTGTATTCTTTTTTATACATTATGGGCAATTCTTGCTTCAATTTTATCTTCTTTTGAATATTTCGTTCCTATTTTTATCAGTTTATGTGTGCTTACAAGAAAAAAAAGTAGTACATGGGCTTTTGATGGATTTCTTGAGAGAAACAGTCACCTTCAGGATACATTGCTACTTTTTGTGAATAATTTGGCCTAAAGTCGATGCAATTTACTTTCTTAGACTCTTTCAAATGAAACGCTTCAACAATACTGTTTAATTAATAATGGAATTATGGACATGGAATGCATATTTAGTTTCATTTTAAGGAGTTAATATTTTAAAATCTTAGCACCGTTGTCAAAATGTGGCCTTTATTCTATGAATATTCCCTAAAATGGTACCACTAACATGGAGAAGACAGCTGAACAAACATTAATATTTATGAGCAATCTATTGGGCAAACACTACAGGGAATTGACATCACTGAATATATTTGTACCGTGCTTGTGACCCAGCCTTTCTCCACCCATAGTTATTTCCAGAACAAGAAAAACTTCTGAATTCACTTTTTATAGCAACTTTTTATTTCTTGCTCGGTCCTAAGACTATGTAAGAGAAAGTTCTGCTCATGGAAGCTTTCATGTGTGATTTTCAGAAACATTCAGAATTTATCTGAATTTCTGAAGCAATAGTGATTTTAGTGGAAGCAGACCTCTGCTGGGAACATCCCCAAAGAATATTTCACTGAGCTATTGCTCTAACTTGGATTAACTGATGATACTGGTGGAAAGATGCCAGAGTATTAATAATATTGGCTTTTTATATATAAACATATAGAAGAAAAATGGAGGATAAAAGAGAATACAGTTCAAAGGAAAAGGCATGCTGACTTTGATGTTTCCCACAGGTGCAGATCCATTTACAACAATGGGCCTTTCTGAAGGGTTTTTGTATTATTTAGACTTCCAGGATCAGGATCTTTTTTCAGTTGAAACCATTCAGATTGGAATATTGAATCTTGATCTTGCTTTGATATCTATTTAGCAAGAACAGGATTCTCAGACCAATTGGTATAGTTAGTCATCCTTTTATCCATCCTCATCTGGGTCAAGTTCTAAGATTTAAAGGGATATAACTTACCTGTAAATTGTTCATGCAAGGGTGACAGAAGGGGAAGCTCATACATAAACACATATATAAATCTATTTATCTATAAATATGCACAGATATGTCAGTATACATATATATGTTCATATATCAGTGGATCAGAACAAGGGAACTCAGGAAAAGGTTGAAAGGAAAGGGATAAGAAAGTGCACATTTAAACTTCCATCATCTCTCAGACACACACACACCTGCATCCTTTATATCAAAGAATCTTTAGGCCTTTAGTGTATATATTACACCAAATAAACCCTGTGGCTCACAGCCTATGACTAAGAGGCTGACCATACTTCAAGGCTTTTCCTGATTGCTCATACCGTTGAAAACAACCTCTGGGCTGGAATCAACCTGTTCCAGTTGGGACAATAAAAGAAAACATAGAGTTTGTTGGTGTGCTATAGGGTACATGCACATGAAGTCTGGAGAGCTCACACTTGCGAAGGTCCCTGCCTGAGGTGCCTGTACCCAACGGCACATACCCTGCTAGGCAGTGTGGCTTGGAGTATGCACCACCACTCACATCCTCCATCCCCCATGTATGGGAACCCTTTCTACACCTGGAGGAGCTCTTGAAGGAGAAGGCCAGGAGCTACCTGTGCAGGAACGAAGGGAGAGAAGGTATTCCAGGACACATGTACAAGGTGGCCAGCACAAGACAGTGAATTGAAACATGGCTGTGTGGATTGATGAAGGACATCACTAGTACAAAAAAAAAATTACTTTTCTCATGTCCTTGATGATAATGGTACAACATCTGTTGTGACTGCAGAGCTGGAGGTCTTCTCTCAGAACACCAACTCATCAGAGACTTCCATCATCCTGTTCCACATCTCAAGGTTGGGAAGAGCTTCATCTTGCCACAGAGTTTTGCCCATTGTGTAGGAAACTGTCTGACACCTATGCTGGCAGGCCCCTATTTGCTCAGAAACTGTAGGATGAAGCCTTTACTATGCAGAAAGCTCTACCATTCTGGCTATTTACACCCACGGGTTTTAATAAGGTTGCTGAGGAACTGTCCTATGTGCATATGCAGGAGCAAGCACTCCTCAAGTCGAACCTTTGCTCAGTTTTGTTGACTCTTTCACTTCTTTTGGGTCTTTTGTCTTGTGCACACATGCTTAGTGGTGGGTCTATGCAGCCCTTACTTCTGCAGCAATGATATAGCTGGGCTACTATCTCACAGAAACAGTCCTTCATGTTCTGATTATCTAACTGAAGTAGGAGGAATGTGCTGGTTCTCCCACCTGAAGGTCTCCAAATTCTTCTGCTCTTCTTTACTCTCCTCCAGCCTCACAAGTATCAGAAATCACAACATGTTTATCCACATCTTGCAAATCCTTCATACAGATGCAGTGTGGTGGGATTAGAGGGTGTTTTTCTTCTACAAATGAAATACACATGCTGGAAGGTGTTTGCTGAAGGTGATGCAAGGGTTTGGGGGACACGTGATGTGCACTATTCAGGCACCTTAAATGCCTAATTGTTTTTATAGAAACAGCTTTAATGAAAACTCACATATTTGAATTTGAGTTTAGTTTTTAAAAATTAATTTTATGTTACTTTTAATTAAAAACAGTCCTTGGAAACATTATTTCTGATTTCATCCCTGTCATTTTTGGCTTTAGGCCTGAGAGAACAAACTTTGGTTGAGTTGTTTCTGTTTACTCTCTCTAAGAATGGCTTTTTACACCTTACATTGCAGTAAGAAAGATAGAGGTTAGACAATATACAGCGGAATATCAGACAATGCATGCACATATCCATAAGCAGAGACAACACAGTTATAAGGGAAAAAGAGTAATGAACAATAAATGAAAATAAAGAGCACTAAATTCTGCCCTTCTACTTAACAGCAATTAATGCGTTACCTCAGAAATAAATTAACTGTTCCATTAGACCCCTTATACTTAGGTGTCATTGTCTGTGTATGGGAGGGAATTTTGCCTAAAAGACTTTGTCCCTGTCTAAACAAATGAGCAGAAAGGTGCATTTGTATCACTATGTTGCACATGGAAGCAAACAAAAGTGTGTGTTACCTTGCTTTTTGTTTTTTTTAATGTGGTTTGTGTTTTTTTTTTTCTTTCATACACTTTTTGAAGTAGAGATCCTATTTTTGCCTTACATTTACCCCAGCTCTTAAAGGAGACTTCAGAAGTAAATGGAAATGTAGCATATTAAAAAGCAAAGTCTGGTTATAGGGAAGATAAAACATAACTACTGCTTGCTTGGAGAATTAAGTGTGCAAGTGTCTTCCACTGCTTGCATACATATAACCACTAATATTTCTTAACATGGTAAAATCTAGCTACTGGTACTGGAGTGCCAACCAGGGTAGCAAAAAAAGAAAATGGAGTAAGGAAGCCCTGCAAAAACTTTAATAACTTCTTAATTGCAACAATAGCAGAAATAAAGAAAAAGAAATTACATTTGTACTCCTCTGCTACCCATGCAGAGATAGCTAGCAGTAGCTAAGTCCAAGTAATGGGCTGTCTTTTGTTTAGGCATATAGTCAGCATACCCTGTCAAGAACTGGGTGAAATCTAGTCATAGATTATCAGTGTCACTATCATGAAATCACTAAAATATTGCCAATGTACTAGATATCTTATTTAATGAATATTGAGCCATACTTTAATGCTGTTCTGTGATGTCTGTCAGAATGGAATTCAGAAAATCAATGTTGTGAAATTTGGAACAGCAAGCCTAGTGAAAGTGCAGATCAAATTTAGCACATCTGGGAATGGGAAATAACAGGAAGTGAGAAACCAAACTACTGCATGAAGTGCATCGCATTTGTGGGGATGATGTGTGGGAAACTTTGTTGGGAGCACTGAGTTCGGAATTTCTCCATTTAATGAGACTTTAGGAGCCACTGGAAACAAAGCTTGGGTTTGATATGACTGAAATCCTCAGTCAGCCAGGATACAAACATGAACTGAAATGTAAACACCTTCCATTAGACACTTCAGCTCCCTGTTTTCTTTTCCTTTTTGTACCTTCAGGTAGCTAAACTATGCCTTGAAACCTCCAAAGGATGGGAGTTTGCAGACTGACATTGCCTTCACTTTCTGTTGTTTCTGTGTGTGGTTGCAGAGACAACCTCCCGGTAACACCATCAGCCGGTGAGTGAGAGATTTTGGTAGCAACCCCAAATCTGGATGACTTGTAACCAGTACTACACTGTTCTCAATAGTGACCTACTGACTTGGTGGGAGAAAATGTTACACAATGAGAATCCATCACAGAGTGGGCCAGCTGATGCTGTTCAGCTAGCAAAAGCATCAAAACCACTAGCAAATATAATAAGCTGCATTTCTGCTCCTTAAAAGGGAAAGAAAAAGGAATGCAGATATTTACAACTTGGTTGCAGTTTCAAGCATGATACTTTATAAAAGATGGATCTTTATAAAAGATGGATCTGCGAGGCGAGAGGAAGGCGAGAAAAGGGACAGGTCTTTGCACTGGTGAAATTCAACCTAAATATTAAGTAGGACATTTTTTCCCCTGGAATATCCACTATTTTAAGACAGCCCAAGGATTTATGTCACCCAAATTAGTGAATCAGTTATCTTTACAAGCCAGTGGAGCATGACTAAGAAATGACAAGATTACTTGACATAACAAGACTTTGTCTGAAGACTTTATAGAGGATCTAGTTCTCAACTATGTGTATCATTAACTTTCCTCAGTGGTCTCCTCTATTGCCACCTTTATTAAACAATAATAGTCTCGTAAAACAAACATGGTATGCCACTTCTTGCAATTATAGCCTCTTAATAAGGAATTTATACTACCTTCTGCTATAAAACTGCAATAGAAAATCCTGGCCCCAAACTTTACTAAATATAATCATAATCACTTTTTGTTTATAACTTGCTGCTGTGTATTGCTGAAATACTTGGCTTTGGGAGGTGATAGTTAAGTGAGTGTGCTCTATATAGTTCAAGGCCTTAGAATACTGATGTACTGAGTTATCCAGGAAGAAAATAGGAAGAGATAATAGTGTTAGGTTTGTTGCCTAATATAGTGCAGGCATATTTACTACATTAATTAACTTTGCAGACTTTAATAGAATTTTATTTGGAAAGGTACACTTTTTTCCTACTTTCAGAGCTACAACAGTATTTACATGTTTACAGATTAGAAAACAAGAACAGTTTGTCTGGATTTGATTCAAGTCTTTATAATCCTGTTATACACATTTTTCTCCCTTGCGTTCATAAAAAGCTGCAAGTTGATAAACATCACTTACTTGGCACAGATCAGCCATTTTCCAGGCCATATACCTGCAAAAAGTACAATCCACAAGCCAACTGCAGCAGGTATTTTAGGTCATAAAATGGAATATTTGTCTCCAACCTCCTCTAATCAAAAATGAACAACATCCCTTGCTATGTGCATTGGGTTTATTACCATATGGTAGCTGATTGGGAAAGTAGTAAACTCCTGGAAGTTGAGCAACACGGCCCCTAAGTGGCAGAGGCTCTGGTCAGCTCCATGGGAAGAAACATGCATATCTATAGGATTCTGAGGGTTGATTTTCTTCATGGAACAAGATGCCTGGCCACATTTTTTTTCCCCTTCTTTTTCTGCTTGTTGACAAAAACTAATAGACAAAGCAGACAGCGGTATCTCCATTTCTGGCACCGTCAGCACAAGCGTGATGAAAGGACGTTTAAGGGGCAGTTTTACTAAACTGGTTATTTTTAACAGCAGAACTACCAGTGGACATTTCTGTGCCTGTCATGTTATCTGGGGTTTTAAACTAACTTGAAATATCAATTTCCATGTACTGAAGAGAAACTGAGAGTGTCCAGCAGGTCAGCCTGCAGAAAACTCAGCATTTTAAAATGAAAATATATTGCAAGGACCATAATCTCTCTTCTCACTCCTCCCACAAATTATTCATTCAGACATACAGTGAATTGGATAGAAACTACTTGTGTGCAACGTTCTATAGGGAACGCTTTGTATAATGTGTAATGTCAGATTTCAGATAATGTGTAATGTCAGATTTCAGATAATGTTCCACTGGCTAAAATTTCTGTTGCTGAGCACTTACTGTGTCCTTCTCTGCTGTTCAGTTGGAGAACTAGTGTGGCAAAGATTTATTGGATACCTAGACTCTATGTACACAGTAGGAGGTGCTTTTCCATCCCCAGCTCAGTGCCTCCAAATTAATCCGTGAGTATGAATCACTCTTGATCAACCGTTTCTCAAATTTCTGGACAGTGTAAAATATCAGTCTCAAAGCAGCTGCATCTCTAAACTCTAAATACCAAACTTTTCTTAATTAACTTTGATTACCTCACTGCTTAAATTGATACTGAAAGAGGGAATATAAAAGCTAGGGAACTGTTCATAACATAAATCAACATATTTTCTGTACTGAACACCTTCCATCAAAGCTCACATGCTGTACTTAAAGATTTAAAAGCATTTTTACTCTTCCTTTCAGGACAAATTTCAGGCAAATAGACAGAGGGACATTTAAACTTCTAAAAATCATTAATCTACATTTTAACCAGTTGAAGTTTCACTTCTCTTCTGTTTGCCTTCTCTTTTGGTTTCAGTTCTCAAGGTCATATTAATCGCTTTCCAAAAGCTTGGCTTTTTGTGCAGCAAGTTAGATAAAGAGCTAAATGATTATTTTGTAGTACAAAGATGAAAGTTAGATGAACCTTGACATATCATTCAGGGTATAATTCAGTAGTGAATTCATATCATCAGGATTTATCTACTTTAGAAACTAAACAGTTAACCTAATCATCTCTTTTTATTGCTAATTTAGAAGAGCTTTTTTTCCTAAGTACACTCTCACTTTTCTGAATTCACTGCATGTGACCTGCATCTTTTGTCCACTGCACCATTACCAGCAGCTAATCCCTCTTATTTATTGATAATTGGACAAAACTGAACAACATGCCAACTCCCGAAAACTGGACACCACTAAGGCCTCTATTCAAGTTTTCCCCCAAAACCACATTAGTTTCCAAGTTCACTTCCTTTGTGGAATATCAATGGGAAAAGAGTTTGCAATTCTCTCATGGCATAGGAATTCCACTAATTCTAACCTGCACATTGCATAACTATGTGAGATGTGGGCATACGATGTACTTGGTCTCAGAAATGAACACTTGTAAAACAGGAAAGGGAAAGTTCATTTAACAGTTTGCTAATCAATGTGGAACTTGCAATGTTCACTTGAAAACAAATGTCCGCTGTTAGAGACGTGTTGATCAATGGGTAAGTGGTAATTAACCAATCAGTATTTGTGAAATGTGGTCTGATCCTTAAAGTTTTAATCACATTTTTTCATCATTATTTTTTTTGTCATACACAACCTGCATTACTGATGTTTTTGTCAAATAATCACTACAACATATTCAAGATAATGTCGAACTTACATTCGTGTGTCGCTGGCAATCCTGTTTCTCTACAGGTTTATATAGGTCAATTACCTGGTGCACAGTACATGGGTACACACCGGGTAGAAGAAAACAAACAAAAAAGCTGCTTTAGGAAAAATCATAGTTATCATCAGTCTGCAAGCCTCCTGACTAGGAGCTCCCCATGAAAAAGATTGCCATTTAGAAGCCGAAGCACCAGTGAGCCGTGTTGAACTTCCCCCTTCAGCAAAATTTTCTTTCATGTTTTTCTTGATTTGCCTCATCTCTTTCAAATATCCAGCTATACTGATTTACAGTCTTAAGATGAAGCCATAAACCTCCCTTTGCAGAAACCAGGGAAGAGAATAAAATTCCTGTGTGGCATTTGACAAGGCTGTCTGTGTGTGAAGTCCCACACTGAGGTACCCCAGCATTTTGGGAGTGGGTTATCTTTGGAGCAGGAGGCGCTGCATATGGGCTTATTAGTCCTGTCTGTCAGGGCTATGCTACTTTGATGTGGCTTTATAGCTTCTGCGTCACAAGCTTATTTCCTCGCTATACAGACTTACCAGCTTGCTCAGAGTGCGCTAGAGTACGTCTAACAGAGACTTGCATTGTGGGGTGTAGATATATTCCAAGAATATCTGCTTGCCATTAGTCAATTTGGGAAATGGATACGAGTAATTTTTCTGTAGCGAGGCTGGCTTTTAGCTAGGGAATTTAGGAAGCAGCATCACACAGTGATCATTCAGAAGCAGATGAAAAGAATCTTCTCCATCACCATTTTTTTTTTCTCTGTCAACTTCCCTGGCAAGAAATCGTGTCTCATTTTTAACAAATGGATTTTTTTAAAGAAAAAATGACTGTTCCCAAACACACGGTCTTGAATGAAGGAGCACAAAGAAACATTATTTACACATGGTGTGAAATGGAGTAATTTACAGTTTTTAATCTGGCAAATAATTTTAATCATATATTCAGAGCAAATCACCATTGTCTGTCAACTTTAGTTTCAGAAACTGGAAACTATAATGGCTTTTATTTTCACTTATGGGGTGGTGAATGGTATTGCTAGAGTTTATTTACAGAGAAGCTGGAATGTCCCTGTAGCACAGCATGCATATCTGCAAAAGCCAAGAGTGGACCCTTCCCCTCTAGCTCTGAGAGGAGAGATGTTACCAACAAAGATAAAAAAACCCCAGTAATAAGCTCACAGGGCCAAAAGACATAATGATGGTCAAATTCTTCAGTTATTTTATGTTGACAGGCTTACTGGTACTACTGATGGAGTTTCATTGATTTACACAGGCAAAAATAGTGATTCACACTGCTCTCAGTGAAGAGAGAACAGAAAACTTTCTATCATACACATAAGAGGAAGACTAAATTGAAAACTATCTGTACAGTGAACTTAATAACTTTTATTTTTTGCAGTGTGAAATTTTTAAAATATATTTAGCAAATGAATGCTTAACTAACTTTAAATGTATATAAAAATCAAAAGCTCAGAAGCAAAAGCTATTACTGGATTAAGAGCATGCAAGAACTAATTATACCATACTTCCAAGTCAAAAAAAATGCATACTAATTATCTCTAATTTTAAAATTATGTGAGAAATTTTGCTTGAACCTTGCAGAACTTAACCTGATATGAAACCTGAGAACAGAGTAGTGAGCAGATTTTACTACAGGAAAAATTATGTTTGAAGATATTCTGGAATCTGCTTGATCATCAACAGCAATGTAATCCTACAACCAAAATGGAGCTTAATTTTTTTTGCTCATGTCTTCCTATTTCCTTGACCTCTTGAGCTGCCATTGCATCCCACAAGAGAGAATAAAGATGTCACTATTTCGCTGTGGAAAGTGCCCCCCCACCCCAACTCCCTCTAATCTGCTACCTAAAAGCACTGAAAAGATTCGGTTTCTGTAAAGAGGCTAAGTGAAAGTTTAGCAATGACAAATTGAAAATAATAATGCAAAAATTCATGAGACCTCATGGTTCTATTTGTGGGTGCACTGCTAATGTGCGTACACAGCATGAGGTGTTACTTGAAACAGTAGAAAAATGCAAATGTTGACTTAGTTGTTATTGTTGTCCACTGGGGAGTACTCTCTACCACAGCTAGAAGGGAATAAGTAACCCATATTCAGTGGTTAATATCCTTACATGCACAGTGCTTACTGCTGATGATCCAGGATCTTTGCTTGCAAGTAATGAACATAGTTAGTGGTGGCTGAAATTCTACTGGTGTTATTAACTTCAGTCAGGACTGATTTGCAGGCTTAGTCACATTTAGGAAAAGTCCGATGTTGTTCAATTAAATACTTACTGTTGGTTTCAGTTTGGTTTTTTTTTTTTAAGTGCTGCTTTCAAAACACTCTCCATATATCTAGGAGACAGACAGAACAACAGTGCCTGGTATAAACTAAAAATGAGGTACGTTCAAGTGAAGTAGCACTGATCCAGTATTAGCCACTCTCTGAAGGTATATGACATAGTAAACCGATCTGGAAAGTTATCAGCTGACAAGATTTATTACAAAACATTTCAAACCGTATTTCTTACATACAGGCTTCAAAATCTGTAATTGGCCATCTAGGAGACATTCACATTGTGTAAGTTTAAACAAGCTGTTTTGATGCCCAGCATAGGTGATAATTCTTCCTGTAGTCCATGGAGAAAACCAAAAGTCTGAGTTAGGAGCCTCTCAATCTGCAGTGACTGTAGGTTTCAGTTTACCAAGAAACTGTAACTTGAGTCATCTACCTTAACTTCACCAGTATGAACATCTTCCTTGCACCTAGATAAGTCACCAATTCTTCAGGTTTCTTCAGGAAAAAATGAACATCCGCAATCTTGATTTTGAATGGCAATTACAGAATAAAGTAAGGCCTGAAAATCATAGAATCACAGAATGGTTTGGGTTGAAAGGGACCACAAGGACCATCTAGTTCCAACCCCCCTGCCATGGGCAGGGACACCCTCCACTAGACCAGATGGTCCAAAGCCTCATCGAACCTGGCCTTGAACATTGCCAGGGATGGGGCCTCCACAACTTCTCTGGGCAACCTGTTCCAGTGCCTCATCAGTCTCACAGGAAAGAATTTCTTCCTACTATCTAATCTAAATCTCCCCTCTTTTAGTTTAAACCCATTAACCCTTGTCCTATTACTATGCTTACTGGTAAACAGCCCCCCTCTGTCTTTCCTGTAGGTCTGCTTCAGGTACCGGACGGCTACTATAAGGTCTCCCTGGAGCCTTCTCTTCTTCAGGCTGAACAAGCCAAACTCCCTCTGCCTGTCCTCACAGGAGAGGTGCTCCATCCCTCTGATCAACTTTGTGGCCCTCCTCTGGACTCGCTCCAGCAGCTCCATGTCTTTCCTGTACTGGGGACCCCAGAGCTGGACGCAGTACTCCAGGTGGGGTGTCATGAGAGGGGAGTAGAAGGGCAGGATCACCTCCCTCGACCTGATGGCCACGCGTCTTTTGATGCAGCCCAGGACATGGTTGGCTTTCTGGGCTGCAAGCGTGCATTGCTGGCTGATGTTGAGCTTTTCATCAGTCATCACCCCCAGATCCTTCTCCTCAGGGCTGCAATAAAATATGTCTCATCATTACCATTTCTGTGTGCAAGCTCTGTCAGTCTATAGTGCAGGATTAGGAGGGATCATTTCTAACATAGGTGAAGTACCACAAAAGAAGTAAGAGCTAAACCAGTTGGCCACTCCCTAAATACAAATACATGCCTTTGCTTTTGCAGTTATCATAATATACTAGGTTTCTCGCTACAGTTTCTCCCATCACTGAAGTGAAGCCACTGACAAAGTTTCCTTTAAATTTCAGCAAGTTTCTTTCTTTTCTCATCCTGTAAAGTGTAGGCAGTGGGAAAATGTTATGCTGCAACTGTCAAAAATATTTTTTCTCCTGACAATGGAAAGACAAAGTTTTCACTAATCATGTAACATTTATCATCAATTCAATCGATTCTTGACAGAGAATGAAGGTGGACTGTTTGATATTTAAAGGGACTGTATGCTCAGGGGATATTCAATTATCCAAAGATCACTGGTAAGGAAAAAGCAGAAAATAACATACCATTTAGGGAGACAGAAAGTTTCTTAAATGTAGGTCCTAGCTGCAACTTACCTTTAGCCTTGAGTCTCTCTTATTTCCTTTTCCAGTAGCTATGAAGCCAAGAAAAATTATCAGAGAGTCCAAACTGGGGACACTGCAACTAACAGAGAGGGAAACCAAAAACTACTTCAAATTCAGAGTTTAAAGAGTTAAAGAAGTAATACTATTTAAACAGGGTTGCAGAACTCCTATTAAAAATGGCAGTACTATAAATGTTCTAGTATTGTCAGGAATGTTCTGTTGGATGACACTATACTGTGATTTGTACACACAGCGGACCAGAGCTGATGGGTGAATGAAATGATCCATAACCCTCACTGACACATTTAGAGCAGTTCAGCTGCACACAGAGAACAGTCCATCATTTGCACCCTTCTGTGAAAGCTGGCTTTACCAAGTGTTTCAATGAAATATGTGCAACTTCCCATTTAAATTAGTACCACATGAACCATGAAGAGCACCACAGGTATCTGTTGTAGTACCAGCCTAATGCAAAAGTGGCCTGTCTTGTAATGCTCTAACAGGAAAGACATACAACCATTCATCTGTAACATATTAAAACCAGAAGAAATAAATTACTCTATAGATGAAGAATTATTGCTTGTGGAGAGAATGTGCAAAGGTAGTTCTGAAAAGCAGCTTTTACTAAAAAATTATTGCAACAGCATTTGAATTCCTAATGCATATTAAACCTAGTTCGCATAATCATAAATCATCATTTTTAAATCAAGAAAACCTGCTTGAAACTTTTTAAAGGTTTATTTTACTAGTTCAGAACTATTTCAGCATTACCACTGAGGGAAGCACAGTAGGAGTGACTATAAGGGTGAAATATAAAACTTCGCCATTTGCCAAGAAAAAGCTCTTCAGTCCTGAATTTTTCAAATTTACCAGTAAGAGCTGCAATAAGCATCTAAAAATGTCTTGTGAGCACACAGGTGACTAAAAAAAATTTAAATCCTATGGGTGGATTTGCCCTCTTGTGCAATAGCTTTTCTTAAATTGCCTCATGTAGTCTAGTCAGTTTAGACAGAAGAGTTAGAAAAAGCAACGAATTTACCCAAATGTTACAAACTCTTTATATTTAAGTTAATTTAAATGAGAAAATTAATCTCTGAATGCTGATTCTAAGCAAAGTATCTAATGCTTGATAAATCCTGAGCAGAACACAAACTAGCGTTCAGGGTGGTGAATACTTAGTACAGGAGCTGATACACGCGTGCCTTTTGCTATTGAATTAGGGAACGGTACCAGCAGCAATAAGGAAGCATTCCTACACCTGTCCACCAGTCCGGATACACGTTACTCAGTGATAGTTCCAAATATAAAAACAAGGATAAATGGGGTTAGTATCTACTAGCCCAAATTTTCTAAAGTGTGCCTTGAATTTCAACTGCTGGATGCTAAAGTAGCCTCTGGGAAATCAGTCCTGCTCCAGCTGCATCTGGTTAGAATAGTTCTGTCATTTCTGAAAATGAGACCTTTGTCTTCATTTCTAGCAGTGCCTACAAAGCTGGCATCAGGTCCAGCTTTTCAATAAAACAGGATATTTTGCACTGGTATCTGGCTTATATACAATAGCAATGTACTTTACGTTAATGAATATTCTTATATTCACAGAATCACAAGGGTTGGAAGGGACCTCAAAAGATCATCTAGTCCAACCCCCCCTGCCAAGGCAGGGCCACCTAGAGCACATCACTCAGGAACATGTCCGGTCGGGTTTTGAATGTCTCCAGGGAAGGAGACTCTACAACCTCTCTGGGCAGCCTGTGCCAGTGCTCTGTCACCCTCACGGTGAAAAAGTTTTTCCTTACATTAACCCGGAACCTCCTATGCTCCAGCTTGGACCCGTTCTTAATGTGACTTTTAAAACAGAGTATCTGCAAAGTTCGAACAGACAAAATTCTGAAGATACTTGGTCTGAAATCCACTTTGCAAAACCAGCTTTGTCCTGAACTGATGGACCGATATGCCATGCTTCTCACTTGCAATTGTCTGTAATTGAAAAATGTAACTCAGTCCTTTGGCCTCAGGCACCAGTGAAGACAAGCAAATAAGCACATACCCCAGCTGCACATCCATTCAGGGAATAGGTGATTTAGGGGGATGCAAGGAGCACAGGCATGAGAGGACCAAAAGAAACAAATCCTACCTAACAAGTAGGCTACTCATGCTAAGTAAAATGTAAGTTCAATGTCCATTTAATGAATTTGTTTCCCCCATGAGCGTTAGGTAGTACCAGTGAAACTCAGATGACAGCAGAAGTAAGACTGTGTCCTGCAATTTTCCTCAAACCATGTTCACTGCCCATTTGTTCATGGCTCTGTGGTCTCTCAGACACAAAAGTAAAGTGAAATGAAAAGCAATTTTGCAAAACTGCCACTTTTATGTTGTGTGGAGTCAATTAAATAACATACTATCATAAGATATTCAGACAGCACAAGTCTGGAACTGCTGCAATTTTGCGAATGATATCTAAATAATCTGGATGATTGAGAGTCATTTATATCACTAATCTTACTCTAGCACCTACAGAATACAGCTCCATGTGTCATGGAACTTCTACGGTATTTCTGTCTTTCCTTAGCACAGCAGAAATTCAAATGCTAATGTGTTTACAATAGATGCTTTTAGCTTTGTTTCTTGTTTTATTACTATGTGAGTTCATAACTGTGTTTGATCTAAATTATCTAAATGACTGTGATGGGTTGACCCAGTCAACAGGTAAGACCCTACCCATTTGCTCTCTCACTTACCCCCAGCAGGATGGGGAAGGGAATTGGAAGGCAAAATCAAGAAAAACTTGTGGGTTGAAATAGCAACAGCTTAATAAAT
>VWZZ01002339.1:1046-26045 GCA_013399095.1 Psophia crepitans | reverse complement strand
ACTCATCTAACCCACACTTCCTAAGCTTGTCAAAAACCTTACTGAATCTGAGGTAGACAACACCTACTGCTCTCACCTCATCCACCCAGCCAGTCATGCCATCATAGAAGGCTATCAGATTGGTCAGGCATGATTTCCCCTTGGTGAATCCTGTGGACAACTCCTTCTTTTCCTCCACATGCTTAGAGATGTCCCCCAGAATGAGCTGTTCCATCATCTTTCCAGGGATGGAGGTGAGACTGACTGGCCTGTAGTTTCCTGGGTCTTCCTTCTTGCCCTTTTTGAAGACCGGAGTGACACTGGCTTTCCTCCAGTTCTCAGGCACCTCTCCTGTTCTCCAAGACCTCCAACGAATAGTACGACAATCCCCTCTGTGGGGGGAAATGGTTTGCCATGTAAAAGGTACATCTCAAATTCTTCAAAACCCCAGGAGTCCTGTGAACACCAGAAATGATAAAGCCCAGTTTCCTCCAGAGCTGTGGCTCTTGTTTGATTGCCGTCAGTGCCTAAAAAGCTTGTGAACTCAAACTTATTTTTTTCTTGCTGTGGGGTCATTTAAAATGTCTCTCTCTCCTGTTCTCTGCCCTCTGTGCATTCTCAGATGAGCTTTTGTAGGGCGATGGGAACACAACAACTGCTGAGACATGGGACAGACACAAACACATACTCACAGCCTACAAAAACCTTCTTTTGGGGGATTATACGCAGACAAAATAACTCACTCCCAAATACAAAGGAATTAGAGAAAGTTAATAATTTCCAAGTCTTTGGGGCTAGCTGGGACCTTTGAGATAATCTTATCTGGATTGTACAACTCAGGACAAAGAACTGTACTAAATGGCTTCTGCATAAGGTTCAGGTTGGAGATGAGGAGAAATTTCTTCTCGGAACGGGTGATCGGGCATTGGAACGGGTTGCCCAGGGAGGTGGGGGAGTCACCATCCCTGAGGGTGTTTAAGGAAAGGTTAGATGTGGTACTTAGGGACGTGGGTTAGTGGGTAATAGGTGGTGGGGGGATGGTTGGACTAGATGATTCTTGAGGTCATTTCCAACCTTAATGATTCTATTCTATTCTATTCTATAAAGCCTCCCCCCCTTTTTTTTCTCCCATCAGGCATCGTCTTATAGAAGAAACAGTAAACTGGGATTTGAGAGCTCAGCATTCAGTACCAAATTTGCTGTTTCACTTTGTGTTGCTTAATTAACCCTACGCTTCAATTCCCTCTGTGCAAAATATAAACAATACTTCACTGTTTCACAAAATTATTGTAGCTGTTAAATGTTTGTAAAGCAGTTCAGATACCGCAGTGGTGAGAGCCATGGAAAAATCTATACATAAATCAGCACTGTTTATATTTCTGCTGATAGCAGAGATACTGCAGAGTTTTTTTCTCTTTCTTTCTTTCTTTTTTATTCCCCAGTGTGGAGAAGATGTCGCCTCTGTCATACTACATGCTGAAAAAAAAATAAAAATGAAGTTCATCAACATCATAGTACAAAAAAGGGGAATAAATACTTCTTAGCAGCAATGTCATTCTTCACATCTTCAAAGCGTTTTACAAATATCTGCCAGGAAGCTGACTTTCCACTCTGACGTTCAGATTCCCAGGGTATTGTTTCTATTTTGGGGAAATGTTTATTATGACAGCATGACCTTCCTCAAAGAATAGCTTCAACATTTGAGAACCCATCCCTGGCAGAACTATGTCTCAAACTGCATTTTTAAGTGGCTCTTCTAAAATATATCTAAAAGCACGTATCAATAATCCCATTTTTCTTATGGAATGACAGAGAGTTGTCCATACAGGGGAGAATGAACCATGTCTTTCTCCTCCAACGTGTAATAAGGAGATTGGAGGGATGCCTTTGTGGGAGGAGATGGAATCTAACATCATAACCATATGGGAAAAACATTTTGGGGAAAAAAGATGAAATTTGGGTTTGTATGTGCTAAGGGCACCATCCTCCTGACATTCCCCTCTTCAGAGTTGAAGAAGGACCTGGAGACATGTGGGATTGCTCTTGGGATAGTGAATTAGGAGCAGAGCGCTGAGCTTTGGGAGCGATGCTCCAGGAAACCTGGCCCCAGTCCTGAGTCAGTGGCCATAGGAAGGAGTCCTCTGCAAATCATTGCTCCTGGAGAGCTGTAAAATGGAGTTTCTTGGGAAGCTGAGACCCCAAAATTCATGCTATGGACCTCACAACATGGTCCCTCCAAACTCTGGGGTGGGAATGCCCTCTCTTTGCTGAGAGTCAAGGACACAACGTGGTCAGGATTGGGTTTTGGGCTGTTCTCTAGGACAGTGTGGTCCTGTAAATTGTCATCTATGTGCAGTAGAAAGGGTGTGTTTGCCAGACCCTTCTTTGTAAACCCAATAGTGAATGTCATCTGGGGACTTCAAGACAGTGTCATGAAAACAGGCTGCTCAGAGAAAGTCCCAATAAAGCTCCAGCTGAGGGAAAAGCTGTAGCGTGAACCCAGCCTTTCTTGGACTGCAGGAATCACCTGCATAACCTCACTCTAGAAGAGACCATGGGCTTCTCTTGTTTTGAATCCTAGATTCAGGACAAAACTTGCTCACTGCGGGGAAGGGAGGAGAGTAGAAGAGTCTGCTCACCAGAGATTTCGACCTTGACGTTTTGCAGTGGTTTTTTTGGCATTCCTCTCCCCATATAATCAAAAGACTGCACTTTTTTATGAGAGCAAAAGCAGCCAAGACATCCAGCTGCAGCATGGGCACTGAAATCCACCATGTCGCAGGAACAGCCTTGCTCTAGCCTCTTGTCGCTCTGGCACGATGCAGAGCAGCAACAAGCAGCGTAAACAGATCAGCCTGGAGAAATAAACATTAGACTAAAGATTATTTAATGACTGTTTTTAATTAAGTAATTTACCGACCAAGGTCAGCAGCATGGCGTCCCGCCTCTCATGAAGACCTTGAGGACTGTGGTCTGCAAGAGGTGTAAATCAGGGAATTTCTTTGAAATGCAGAGGTTGTGCCAATTTACATCCAGATAAGGATCTGATCCTGTGAGTTTGCCACTTGCTTGGGTTGGAATAAGGGCAGGCCCAAGTTTTGCAAGACAAAAACAGATCAAAGAGGTGCAGTTTCTTGGAAGCAGGGGAGGGGGAAAGCCAGTCCCTAAAGATTTCCTGCTCCTTCTGTAGCAGAAATGAACAAACAACTAAACAGAAAAAGCAAGCAACAGGGTTCCTGATATAACCAAGGCTTCCTTTAAACATCTTTCTCCATCTGGGATATGTATAATTGCTATCTTCCGGTTCAAGCCACAAATAAAAGGCACTGTAAACATTTTGGAAGGGCCTGGATTCATCCGACCTAAATATAGGCAGTGAGCTGTGCTTTCCACGTTACACACACGTCACTCTAGGCTCCCTCTATAATTATTAGAAAGTGTGTACTTTCAATGCCACTCAGCCAGAGAGACAGCGACTGAGACCTGGTGTAAGGCTGATATTCCTTGGTTATGGTTATCACTCCCTAGAGTCAACAGCTTCCATTGAATTTATACACTCTTGATTGCTCTGGGCTCTGTGGCTCCAAGACCTAATGAGCCCAAAAATGCCACCCGTGTCCTGGGCTGCATCCCCAGCAGCGGGACCAGCAGGGCCAGGGAGGGGATTCTGCCCCTCTGCCCCGCTCTGCTGACACCCCCCTGCAGTGCTGTCTCCAGCTCGGGGGGCCCCAGGGCAGGAAGGACACGGAGCTGCTGGAGCGAGTCCAGAGGAGGCCCCGGAGATGCTGCGAGGGCTGGAGCCCCTCTGCTCTGGAGCCAGGCTGAGGGAGCTGGGCTTGTCCAGCCTGGAGCAGAGAAGGCTGCAGGGAGCCCTTGGAGCCCCTGGCAGTGCCTGCAGGGGCTGCAGGAAAGCTGGAGAGGGGCTGGTTGCAGGGCAGGGGGGGCCAGGCCAAGGGGAAGGGCCTGAAGCTGCAGGAGGGGAGCTGGAGCTGAGCTGGGAGGCAGCAATCCTTCCCTGGGAGGGTGCTGAGGCCCTGGCCCAGGGTGCCCTGAGAAGCTGTGGCTGCCCCTGGCTCCCTGTCAGTGCCCAAGGCCAGGTTGGATGGGGCTTTGGGCACCCTTGGCTAGGAGAGCTGTCCTTACCCATGGCAGAGTGGTTGGTACCAGATGATCTTTGAAGTCCCTTCTATCCCAAACCGTTCTATGATTCTGTGTGTTTCCGTTCAAAGTATCTGAAATAATGTGCTGATCCCTCCAGCATAGTGTGGCAATGGGATGAAACCACAAAGGTGTTGAATGCTCTGGTTGGTGGATCAGAGCATTGGATGGGATGTTTGAAGGTGCAAAGCTTACTGAACCAGTTTTAGAAGACTGCATGATTGATTCCTCTCCTGCATCGAGCTCTGACCTGAACAGAGCCAAGGAGATAGGGACAATGAACAAGGATGGACAAGCCAGAGTTGAAGGCTTAAGCCCGTCTTAGACACACTTTTTTTCAGTACAGTATGTAGTTAACATTTATTTAGGATGTATTGTTACACCCCCAGATAGATGCTCTAAGACCTGATGTCCAAGGACATCTGTTCATAGTCATAGCTGTGATGGCACAAAATATACACATGATTTAGTAGTTATTTTCCTAAGTATTAGCATAGTCATCACCTTTGTCTCATCCTCTTCTGATGACTCACATGGTCACCATCCCAGCACAAGTGTGGCATAGAGAAGATCTTACATCTTGTTAGGACAGTGTGGCTGGTTCTGTGCCCCTGGAGAAGAGGAGGACTCTCATGGGAGCTGAAGCTGTGCTCACACTACCAGATCCTCCTGTCTCATACACTTGTTAATAAGTTGTGTTCCTAGGTACTCCGAATCCTGGCATGATCTCTTACATTAGGCTTCAGTTCTGGTGCGGTTAGCCTGCCCTGTTGGACTTGCCAAATGTAAGAAATGAAATAATTCTTTATCCATGGAAGAAAATAACAACCCATGCTTTAATGTCATTTCCACAGAGACAGAATCTGGATGATAGAAATTAAGATTAATTGGAGACAAAGGAACAAAGAAGATAATGTATTGGTGGATCATGCTGTAGACCTGGCAGTTTTGATGGGCTGGACATTTTTTCAAGCAGCCTGCTGATTCACGATCTGCACTCCTTGGAGAATACATTTGTGATTGCGCCCAGATGTTCATCAATCGGAATGAAAAATGTCATGTCTGTGATAAAAGTGGAGAAACTGTTGGTAGCTCTTTAGCCGCAGCTGAAAAGGGAAAGGGCTCTTGCAGCGTTTACACATGAGGGTGAGTTCTTGGGAGAAATGAGTAAAAGGTGGTGTGGTCTGTCTGGTTTCTCGGTGTTTGTTTCCTAGAGACCTACTCAGTCCTTTGGGGAAACATTCGGATTAACAAGAATTTTGCCTGGAGGCCAAAGTTCTCTACGTTACCCCCTCTGTATGCTGGCATACCAGGAGTTTGACCCTGCAAACCTCTGGAGGCATATGAGACATCTCCTTTACATCATCTCTATTTAGAAATTTGGAGTTACTTAGAATCATAGAATCCCAGACTGGTTGGGGTGGGAAGGGCCCACAGGGATCATCTGGCTCCACCCCCCTGCCACGGGCAGGGACACCCCCCACCAGCCCAGGCTGCCCAAAGCCCCATCCAACCTGGCCTTGGGCACTGCCAGGGAGCCAGGGGCAGCCACAGCTTCTCGGGGCACCCTGTGCCAGGGCCTCAGCACCCTCCCAGGGAAGGATTGCTGCCTCCCAGCTCAGCTCCAGCTCCCCTCCTGCAGCTTCAGGCCCTTCCCCTTGGCCTGGCCCCCCCTGCCCTGCAACCAGCCCCTCTCCAGCTTTCCTGCAGCCCCTGCAGGCACTGCCAGGGGCTCCAAGGGCTCCCTGCAGCCTTCTCTGCTCCAGGCTGGACAAGCCCAGCTCCCTCAGCCTGTCTCCGGAGCAGAGGGGCTCCAGCCCTCCCATCATCTCTGTGGCCTCCTCTGGACTCACTCCAGCAGCTCCATGGCTTTCCTGTCCTGAGGACCCCAGAGTAAATGACCCCTTGGCATTTACTGTGACATTCTTCTACCTGAGACTTCACCATATGTTGCTGCTGTGGAGGTAATAAAACCGCAGAGTGCCCTCTTCGAGCTAGAGGAACACCCAGGTTTATTTTAGTACAGCAGATTTACCACAAGTGAAGGGAAACGATCTGATGTGGCATACAGCACTTTTGTACCAACACAAATCTTGATGGTAGTTATCACATCAGTTTGGTTTTTTGGAAAAGAAAATTACCCTCCAACCAAAACAACAATAATGGTAAGAAATTTGCAGGTAGTCCAAGCCTAGACCAACAGACCTATTTCAGCATCGTAAGCTGCCGTGCAAGGGCACGCAGGGAGCGGAATAGGTGGGACACGCATCATCAAAATAGCAACACCAGCAAGCCTTATTAGATAGGCTGAATACTGGAAAAATATGTGACTTCCCCCCCTCACAGTGATTGTCGAAAGGAATGCATGTTGAACCAAATCCTAAACGTCTCGCAATACTTTTTAGGCACCTGAAGGATTAAGCAGGGTAAAGATCCCCCTCCTCACCAAACTGCAAGGAGCTGTGCCCTGGAAAAACCCACAGGCTAAAAATTCGTACAGCTCCCTCAGATGTTTGTTGTGACTACAGCTGTCAAAATCACATCACTGTTATTTCGAGCAGAGGGGGTAGCTGCGCACACAAACATCGCTCCTCGTTGCCTGGAAAAATGTGGACCCTGGGAGTTTGATAAATTATGTTGTGAGGGATTTCTCTACCCAAAATCCCACAGGGCTGAATGAGACGACTTCAAAGTATTTCTTTGAGCAAGCATGACCTCACGTTGGGGCACAGAAAAAATGGAGTAATTCTTAGCTAAAATGTCTCAAGCAGTGAAGCCTGTAGAAATTCCTAGGATTCAAGCTGAGTTAAAGGAGAAATGAAAAATACTCAATTAATGGAGCCAGAAAGGTTAGGCTGGTCGACAGAAAATCATTTTAAATCAGTGAAGATAATTTACTCCCTCCGCGCTTTTGCCTCGAAGAGGCGTGTAGAGTGAGCTGTCAGTTTAACGTAAGCAACTGCAGATAAATGCCATCAGATGCTGATGCTGTGGAGGCAAGATCAGCTTTATTTCACAAAGCAAACCCAAACAGCAGTGACAACAACAAAACTGCCAGAAACGGGACCTCACCCACGCTGAGGAAAACTCTGCCAAGTCCTCAGTCTGTCACCCACAAGGACGGACGTGTGGGGGCAGGAAATGCCTCTTGGGTCTTGGATGGGAGGATGCTATGGTCCCACTTTTTTCCCTACCTGACAGTTGGTCCTGTCAAAGGCTTATGTTGCTTACCTGGGCTGGGCTGGTACGAGTTCGTTGCTTGGTTAATGCCATCACCTTTGGTGGTTGCTCAAGTCCCGGTTCTGCTTCGCTTATCTCACTGCACCAGGAGCTGAGCAAGCAGAGAGACAGTCTGGGTGGCTGAGCAGAGCAGCAGTGGTACTCAGTCCCAGAAACTGGCAGAGAGCTAATTATCTGACATAATTATCTGACATGCTGCCATCAGAAGAGAAGGCAAAGCAGGGTGTTACTTTTGACACGTTATTTTTTCACTCTTGTGGTCTCCAGGCCAGTGACGGGTCTTACTTTCCAGGCTTCAGTAGGACTCCATTAGGAGAAAGATATCCCTTTGCTCAGAAACGACATTTTTTTTTCTCCTTCCCTCTTCTGCTGCCAATTCTCATGGGGTGAGCTGATCACCCCATGGGTGTGGTAGGAGAAGCGAGGCTGATAACGATGCATACCAGGACACATATTCAGCAAAATATTCTAATATTTGGGGCAGATGAATTGGAAACATATGTATCTCCACAGAACTGAAAGTCAAAGCAGAGCTGTTCATATGCTGGATTTTATGTACTGCTACTGGCAAAGAAATCAATGAAGAATATACACTATTGAAAAAATAAGTGCTACTTCAGGGTTGTCCTTACAAATGCCCTTCCTTCTCCAATGCAAATGCCCAAACGACACCGACCTCTGAGCAGGCAGATGGTGAGATCGCTTTATTCATGTAGGTGATGGTATTCATCTGGGTGATGGTCCAAAGAGTGTGTGAAAGTCCTGCTAGGAAATGCTAATTTCAGATGCCACAAGCTTTAAGCACCCGGACAAGAAATGTCGTTCACAGGAAGAGCCTAGCTGTCACCTTCAAAGCAAGGATTTATCATGCTTGAGACTGGGAACGCCCCATCAGAGGCAGCTTGGGTGCCCATTGGAAATCCTTGCCACAGAGAGGTGGAAAGGCAGGTCTGGGATTAAAGGAAAGATCATAGGTTCTGCATGAGAAATTGTTGTGATGTGTTTTACATGCATCCGTGGTCATCAGATCACACTTGTAGAGCAGATCTCACTGCTCCTGGCATCCCAACCTTGAGCCATGACTTGAGCCAACGTGGAGCAGCCAAGCACAGAGAAAAGCAACACATAGGTGATTTTTCATAAATGCTTCCATTTTCTTCAGTTAGTTCCTCAGAGCATAATAAATGGGATAATAAGTGGTGTCAGGGCATTTGGATTTTGTGTCCCATTCCTCTTTTTATGTGAAGCTGTGTCTCTTGGCTGGGTTGAACACTCTGTTATGAAGACAGCCTTTTCAGTTCAGATGCCTGGGGAAAAAGTCTGGTCCCAGGGCAGGTTTGGGAAAAGGTTAAGCCGTCACCAGCACTCACACAACACAAACATCACACCTACAGAGATAAACCCGGAAGAAGGTGATTTTAATGCTGGTGGTGGTGGGCCTGAAGACTCTGACTGCAGGACAGTTATGATTTGTCCAACTGACTTTATATATATAAATTGAATTCAGAATCAGTGATATAAAGTATATGTGACATACATGCATATATAAATATAAGTGCCATATGTGCCACCAGCAACACCTCCTTGCCAGCGTTTATTTTCAATTCCATCTTCTGATTTGATTCCCCTTTCCCATTTTTATTGTCAGCCATGTCTGGACATTTTTGTCAAAGTTTTTGAGACTTGAAAGCTTTTTCTTCCAAGCACTAAGTTCACAGACTCTCCTCCTGATAAAGCAGATAAACATCTGAAGCAAAGGGGCGTCTACTAGAAAACAGCCCGGCCAGCCTGGGGACCTCTGAGACCTACTTAGCTGGATACAGCCGGAGAGTCTGGGAGAAAGGGACAGTCTTAGTTCAGATAACATTTTTTTTTTAACCCTCCGAACCAAATCTTCAGCTGGAAAATACAATCCAAACTTGACATCGTTCGGGGATGGGAAATGTCCAGCTACGACTAATTTAGTGATTATCTCATTTTTCCTGCTTGCTGATTCTGTTAGGATGGTTTTTTCAGGGAGAACCTGTGAGAAACTGAGGTCTTGTTCTCAGTGAAGTGTTGAGATCACAGGGCATGTGAGTTTTATTTATTCTTTTTTTTTTTTCCCCCTCTGGTCTCAGAGCAGAGAGAGAAGACAAGCGGCAAAGGGGAGGTTAGTAATGGAGTTATTTTGCGCACATGCACACACACACTTCAGATCTCAGTGATGCAAACCAGATGTTCACTGTCTGACTCTTAGGAAGACTCTAATTTAACTCGTCCAGAGTTGTAGAAAATATGGAGGCTTCTATCAAAGCGTGGCCAAAAGAGGATTTAACTATTTCTAATAGGAGCTATGCACTTATATCGAATATAGCTGTTACAAATTAATCCGTGGTTCGCTGAAATATTGTTCTGTGATCAGTTGAAATTTTTGAGACTCCGTTATTATTTGTAAGGAAAGAGTTTCACTAAAAATTTTTCATTCTGCTGCAAGAGTTCCTAGTTTCTTCTCTTCTGGCTCCAGTTCTGAAATTTAACTACATTTTAATTAGCCTGATGTCCTTAGTTAAAAAATAATTGGATTTCCACCAGTCTCATAACTCTGTTCATAACTTAATTGACCTCTCAGTTGGGAGCTGCTCTTGGATGCTTGCTTGTTTTTGTACTGTTCATTTGGGTCTGTACTGGCCTCTGTTTCTGGTTTTGGGGTTTTTGGGGTTGTTTGTTGGGTTTTTTTAACATATAGCTCATATGTTATAATTTAAGCTCCCTGATTGCACACAACTTAAATAGGAGGATGACAATTCCAAACTACAGTTAAGTGAATAAATGTTACAGTTCGTTTCAGGATTCTGAAACTTGCTCTCCTAATTCTCCAATAACCGATAATAAGATCTTGCCGGTGAAAGTGAACCAAAAGCTGGGGTTTAATTTAAGAGCATATTTACAGCTCTGGTTTAAGGTTAGCATTCTGCTCTCTGGTTACCAGCTGGTATCGCACTGCTCTTCAGAAACACACCGCTCTTCAGTTAGTCTTTCGATGTTGCTGCAGCATTTTAGATTCATCTCCCTTAAATTTGATGTGTATGCAGTGGAGGCATCCCCAGGAGTTCTGATTGCCCTGGTTCATTTTATAGTCACTGGAGAGAAATAGACACTTTGGAGGTTCATCTGCCTTATTTTACATGTCTTCTTGAGGAAGGGGTGTTTTTTCACCCGATGACTGTGTATTTCTCTTTAGATGGATCTCATCGGCTCAGACGATAACTCAGGTATCTGCACTGGATAGGCTGAATCTCACCCTTTCTGCCTCTATGGAAAATTCAATTCATTTTCAATGCAAAGTCAAAATTAATTCAGGCAGGAGATGTTCTCTCCTCTTTTTGAAGACCATGTAGTGGTTCCCCATTAGTCCTCCCATTCCTTGTTGACTCTAGCTAAAGGCCGTATTCTGTTTTAAGCACTTAGCAACACAATCTTGAATTATAACTACCCTACCTGAAGGCAGAGGTACAGCCTTTATGCCACTACTGTTATGAAATAGCTCTAAAATCTGCTTGAAACTTCAAGGGAATTTTGTCCAAAAGATCTCAGTCTGCTCCAACCTCTAAAAGACATCTGGAAGGAGGCTTTTCAGGGATCTGTCATGCTTCATGTGGTCCAGGGTGGGACTGGATGAAGACAGTTTAAGCAGAGCTTCACTTGCACCCATTTCCCAAGCTGCAGATGTGGGCGTGCACCACAGCTGTGGTAGGTCTCCATGTGAACGTGTTATTCATTTCTGGGAACCTTGTTCCTGGATAGCTGGAGACGTGTGAGAAAGGATTAAGGAGTTTGATACTTAAAGCTTGGCACGGAGATGACTGAGGAGGTTCGTAGGAGAGGAGTCAGCTGAGATGTGAAGGCTGTGAACATAAAAGGAAGCGAGGGATTATTTACTGAACTTTGCCCAGAGGAAATAGCTCAAATGGGATGAGGCCCAAAAGAAAACGTCAGCCTGGCTTTCGGGAAACTGGATGCATTTTTAGGATGCCCAGAGTGAGGATTAAATGAGTAGTGTGTTATCAGATAAGATGCTGAATCATGTAAGATAATCGTGATGAAACATGGAAGAGAGCCCCAGCCTGGCAGCTGGGAGCCAAGATCCTCTCCCCGTATTTTTCATCTGTTTGCCAACTTTGGGAAACCTGCTTCTTGCCTTCACGTGTTGCCTCATTAAGCTGTGATCGCTTTGGGAAAAGACTTCTAGGACTTGTTTTCAGTTTATTTTACCTTGCCTACCCCGAGGGCCCTCTTTTCTGGGTGCTACCTTAGTAGCATCAGTAAGTAGTCTGGGTCTGACCAGGGTCAGATTTACAGGGAGGATTGCTCAGTGTAGTGGTGTGTTAGGTACTCATCCTCTCCCGGGCATCTTATGCTGGATTCGGATTTACCATAAGATGTTGTGCACCAGCAACAAGGTTTATGCTGCTGATCAGAGAGCTACCTAAGATGACAACAGAAAATATCATGGGAAAACAGGGCTTTATCTTCAGACTCCGAAGAGGACCAGCCCACCCAGCGCTGACCTGGTGGAAGGCACTTCTCAGGACACAAAATGTTTCTTCTTGTGCTACCTAAATCCTTTCTCATGGACTAGGTGATCTGGTTGGACTAGGTGATCTTGGAGGTCTCTTCCAACCTTAATGATTCTATGATTCTATGTTGAAGGAATAAAGCTTCTCCCTTTTAAGTTGATAGCCTTAAAGCTTTCATGGAAGACTTGACATGCTGAATCCAAGTCCCTCCTATCCCTCACGTGACTTGAAGACAAAGCTCTTTCCCCAAAATAAGAGTCCATCCTTCAACATGCTAAAGGACACCATAGCACTATATTTCCCTCCTGTTTTTTTGTGGAGCAGGGCAACATGTGGGTATCTTTACCAGATCAGATCTCGAAGCGGAGACAGAGAAACATCTGGTTTATGAGCTCCATTGGATTTTAGGAGTAAACTGGGTATTGAAAGGCTGATTTCAAGACTTTGGCAGTCCTTTTCATAACACCGAAAGACTATTGTAGGCCACTAAGGAGAGCTTCTGCTGGGAACACAGACAAATGGGATTTTAGGGATTTCTAGGGTTAGCGAGCAGCTAATTGAAAGGTTTTAGCATTATGCTGGTGCCAGAAGTAACAACTAGATGCGTAGCCTTTTGATGGAATTTAGTGTTTAAACTTTGATAGTTTCTTCTTCTGATTTGTCGATACTTAACAGGGTAACAACTTTCCAGCATGCTAAAAGAAAATTCCCAGTGAATGAAGAAATTTTAGAAACAAATCAAAACCAAAACAAGAGCAGGATGTGATAGCAGCAATAAATACAACCGTGGCTTTTTTTTTTTTCCCCCCTCTCATGGCAATAGTCTTCTGCTGGGAACTTTGCCTTCAAAATGCCTGCTGGGAGGTTCCCTGGCAGAGACCGAGCAGGTGAAGTGCTTCCAAGCTAATGATCTCCAACAGATAAGAGCAGGAACTCGCCTGGCAAAGAGACAACTCCTTTATTTTTAGTTCCAAAGGCTCTTTCAGAGTAGTTGTTGTTGGGTAACTGCAATCTGCATGAAATATTTGCTGTTTGGGAAATAAGGCTGAGATAGTCTCGAGTCTGGCAGAAAATCCCAATAATCCCCAGAGAATATGGAATGTGAAGGGGAAATACCATTGGCCCCACAATTCAAAGCAGAGATCCTTCCCCCCCTCCCGCACCCAGCTATGATATTTGTTTTAAACAATATTAGTAGGCTTTAATGTAAACTCTTTGCGTGCAGACTTCGTGCTCTGAATTTCTCCCTTGCACACGTTGTTCCTGATTTTTTTTCAGTCTTTAAACGACAGAGAGGACAAGAGGTCACGCTCCCTTTGATGTGTGCATGCATGTGCGTGTAACCTGCCGGCAGAGCTGCAAGGGCACTGGCCACCACATCGTGCAGAGATGTACCGCAGTTGGATCCTGCTATGCTAGGTGCTGTAGGAAGATCATAGAATCATAGAATCATAGAATCACTAAGGTTGGAAAGGACCTCTGAGATCATCAAGTCCAACCGTCAACCTAACACTATCGTGCCTACTAGACCATGTCCTCGAGCGCCACATTCTATCTATGCGTTTTTTGAAGATCTTCAGGGACGACGATTCAACCACCTCTCTGGGGAGCCTGTTCCAATGCCTCACTACTCTTTCTGTGAAGAAGTTCTTCCTAATATCCAATCTGAACCTGCCCTGACGCAACTTGAGGCCATTCCCTCTCGTCCTGTCGCTTGCCACTTGGGAGAAGAGACCGACCCCCTCCTCACTACAACCTCCTTTCAGGTAGTTGTAGAGAGTGATCAGGTCTCCCCTCAGCCTCCTCTTCTCCAGGCTAAACAACCCCAGTTCCCTCAGTCGCTCCCCATAAGATTCCTTTTCCAGTCCCTTCACCAGTTTTGTTGCCCTTCTCAAAATGCAGACTCAATTACAGTGTTTCTTTCAAAAGGATTGCAAACAACGTAACAGACTGATAAGACGAATAAATAAGAAAATTGTGGAGTGAGAGGAGGCATGATGATCAGCAAATGTAATAGTGGGTATTATATCGCCTGCTGAAAGGCCATTCAAGGCTAAATGTGGTCTTGGTGGTCTGTAAGAGAGCTGTCCCTTACACCGATTGCCGGAAACTAGAGTGTGAGTCTTGAGCTGAGGTCCTGCTGGAAAGCGTGGAGGAGGACTTATTACGCACTGCAAGAACCAAAGTGGGGAAACTAATATTATCAGTAAGTTTTAGCACCAGACAAAATTATCTCGTTCATCTCCAAACTCACCCTAAATTTTGGCAGAATTTGACAGATAGTTCCAGCGGGAAGCTTTGGGGTAGGGGATGACGGGCACGACAAGGAGGCAGTACTGTAACAGCCCTGCCCAGGACTGTCCAGTGGTTTAGTCTGGGTGTGGAAAGGAGATTCAGTCTCTGCTTTGACCAAGGGCCTCAGAACCCCTCAGGCTCTTCAACGCAGCAACACAGCAGCTTTTTTTGCCAGCGCTGTCCCCGGGTGCTCCAACCTTTCAAAGGGATATCCTCCCCCTGCTCTGTAAACTTCATTGCAGCAGATTTATTGGGGTTTTTTACCCTTTCATGTCAGTTAGAATTACAACATATTTGCCTCTAGATTAAATATATGATATGAAGTACTAAGGAAATGTTTGAAGCTAATGAAAACAGCACAAAACCCTCCCAATTCCTCTGTCCTGCTGACTTCAAAATACACCAGTTGGCTCACATTGACCTAGGAATGACTGCTAGGGCAGAGAAACGTATGGGATATGTGATATTTCTGTGAATAGCTGCTAAGATGCAAGCCAAGCATCTTATGTTGGGAATCACACTCATAAATCAAGAAAGCGGAATTGTGAACCCGTTCTGATCCTTGCTCCCGGGCCTGGAGGAAGGTCACCACAAACTCAAGGATGAGATAGACCAGTGTGTCCTTGCTTCTGAAATTCTTGAATTCTCTAATGTTTCAAACAGGATGAACATTTTGGCCCAGATCATGAGCTAGCAGCATGTTTTCCCCAGAAGGAACAAACTGTAAGTTGTAATCTTAGATCTGAACATTCCTCATTAACCCCTTTTTTTTTTTAAATCAGTGATAGAGCTAATTAAAGTAAACATTATTAACAACATGCAGTAAAAAAACAGGAAAAAACATATCTATTATAACATATTTAATCAGGGCCATGTTTAAGTGAAAACTGAATGTTTTTTTCTTACAAATACTCACACAAATAGAAACTTGCCCAAAGGAGCCTGTTCCTGCATTATCAGGCGATCAGGCTGAAAATCAAACTGATTCACTCTGGTCTTATAACCTGTGAATCAGACTTGATTTTACTAGTGTGACTGAGAAACAAGTCGTATCTGGACAGCAAGCATCACCAGACCATAGTCCTCTTGGACATGTAGGCAGAGACATGCTCTTTCACGCAAAGTAGAGGTGACCCAGTTGCTTTCAACCAATGCCTATCACAGCTAATAAAGCACCCATAAAAGGTAGGGCAATGATTCAAAGGTGAAATCCTGTAGAAACTTCAGTTTCTGGCATTGCCAGGGAAGTCCATAGTCTAACAGTGGGTATTTTCCAAGTATAACTTCCACAGGAACCCACCATCTTATAAGGAACAGAGGAGAGCAAGCTGTGATAGCAAAGACAAGCAGATCTGAGGAAGAGCACTACACAATGGGCTTCCTCTCATCTTTAGGCACGGTGTCTGGGATTTCAAGGAACTGAGCATGTAGATGAGTCACATGGGTCTGGGCTGTAAGGGTCAGTTATGCTTAACACCCCGCTTCCTGGCAAGCCCATGGAGAAGCTTCTGAAGGGTCTAGCTGACCTCTTTGGGTCTGAACTGGTAAAAATGAGAGTAAAATTTGACCTGCATGTTTCTGAGATGTCTCTCCTTGTAATGAGGAAAATTAGGAATTAAATCCAAGAATAATTAAATATTCCGATTCAAGTTCCACAACTGTCTGGTTAACAAATGCAAAAACACTGCCTCCACTTTGGCTCACAGAAGCAATTCACATACTAGACCCTCAGGGCCATCATTTGTGCTCCCTGCAATTTTATTATTTTTTTGTTTCAGCTGGGAACTGCCTTTAAGTTTCATCAGAACCCAGCTATCTGCCTGCATTATTTATATGCATACGCATGTGTACCAGATCCTCGGTTAACTAATTTATAGCCACTGAGGAATGCAAAGAGCAGCATGCGACTATTTGCACTTGGAGCTCATTTTTTTTAACAGATTGTCCTTTTTCGAAAGCTGTGACATTGTTCTTAAATTATTCCTTTTTTTTTTTTTAGTGTGTTTCAGGGTGGCTGGTAATTTGGGTTCTGTTCTGCTTCGTTACTGAATCAGCACCCAGGCTCAGAGTATGAATCTCTTTGTTTTGGGACGTTCCCACGTGATTTTCTACTTGAAGGGCTTGATGTTAGTTGTCTCTTCAATGACCAAACCAGGGGGTTGGTTTTGAGGTCAAAGCTATGTGTGTGCAAGAGAGCTTTGTGGTAAGCCAACTCATATCAAAATTTCTAGTGGTTTGGGATCAAAGAAAATGATGCTGTTGTAATAACTTGGAGAAAGATCCGTGGGCAACATTTGCTGGAAATGAGCTTGTGAGGAATCCGAGGCTCCTGTCTTTGACACACTCCTTATTTTTGCTTGCTTCCAATCAATGCTGGAAGTGTTAATAGCTTGCTTTGTTCCAGCTGAACTTGATAAACTCGTTAAAGAAGGCTGTGGGAGGATAAAGCTGTGTGTCTGGAATAGCTAAGTCAGGTCCCTGTTGTGCTTTGGGTGGAGCTAGCAGCTGCTGGTGTGGTTGATGGTTGAAAGAGCAGTGAGGTGGATCTGGGACCTTAGTAATCACTTAAATGCTTCAGGGACCTGGAGGAGGGTTGGCTTCTGCTACTAAGTGGCCAAGGCCTCTGAGGAAGGGATTGTGCATCAGAAAAAGCTGCCTCCTCCCACTGCTGATGTGCTAAAGTTGGGGCAGTGTGGAGCAAGGTTATCAGCAGGGCTGGGGCCTGATGGCTTTGCTTGGGAGCCTGCAGCAGCATCCCATGATGCCTGTGCCCCTGGGAGCACACGTCCTTGGTGTGTAGCCTCTTCCACCTTCCAGAAGACAAATCTGGTTCAGGCAACCTCAGGCTCATGCTCAGCTTCATATCAGCTTATAGACTCCTGTCTAGCTGTGGAGAGGTCCAGAATCAGCAGGGAACGAAGAGAGACTGTATGGTCTCCAAGACTCCTGCACAGCCAGCAGAAGAGCCAAACGGAGTGCCTCTCTGTGGGTCAGAAAACCCACAGGACTAGTGTCAATCCTTGTGCAGAGAGGAGACTGCGAACAAACCATTCGACTTTTGCCCAGGGAAGGAAACACGTCATGTTTCAAGTGGTGATCTATCCAAGACTGAAATGAGATGCTTTTGATGCAAACTTGATGTGAAAAGGTAATGACGCCAGATAGCACGACCTTCCATGTAATACAAAGTTAAACAAAGAATCTCTGTCTGCATTTGAAGAATAGCATCAGTTTACAGAGATGATATTCATAAATAAGTAAGCTTAGTAGAATCAATCCTTTCCACATTCTGCTAGTTCTCGTTCCATACCCATTTCCTTAGTGAACACCAGGTCTCGGGGAGAGCTGTTCTTGACCTCATGCAGTTTGATAATCCTATCAAAGCCTTGGTGTCACTAAAAATCATAATGATTTAGAGATGATGCAAACACTGTGAAAAAGGCAAAGGATAAAGGTGAAAAATTATAACATAAGAAAACCTAAAATCTTATATACAGGATCAAAACTGAAAGGCACGCTTACGAGATGAAGAAGATTATGGAAAGCAGCAAGGCTGGAGGAGACTTGGGAGACTGCTGCTTAGATGAATATAATCATCTGATGGCATCTCAGAGAGGATAGGTGGGGCAACTGTGAGCTTTGTTCTATTTCCATTCAACAGTTAATGTCTCCAGAATGAGGTACTCTTAAAAAAAAAATGACACCCTAACAAAAAAACAGACAAAAACTCCCACAAACCAATGAATCAAACTTGGATAATTAAGGTGTTGAAAAATTTGCCTTGTAGCAAAAGTCACGCAGTACTTGGACTGTGTAGATGTCAAAGCTAGAGGAAAAAAGTGTCTTGATAAGATTCTTACAGTATTTACTTTGGAAAATGATTTAGGAGAATGTTCGGTCTTAGAAACAGCAGTAGAATGAAACCTAAAGGCTGGAGGTTGGACCTGGACAAACTGAGATTTAAAAGAAAGGCATGTAACAAGCCATTGGAACAGCTTGGAGCAGGGAATGTGGTTGAATTTCCACTGCTAGCAATTCTCCAAATCACCACAGTACATTTTTCTCCATTTCAAGCATGAATTAACTGCCAGAAGCCTAATGGCCTCTTACGCAAGAAGTCAGACAAGAGGATCACCGTGGTCTCCTCTGATCTTACAGCCTATGAGTAATATATCATGTGTTTGTTCTCTCATTCTCTCTGGGGGAGAAGGAGATGCAGTGGGCTGTTTTGTTTTGGAAGGATTATTGTGTTTTTTTAGTGTACTGTACTTATTTTAGAGGAGGGAGGTCAGAAATATGTGTTTTACTTGGAATAGAGAGTTGCAATGTTTCTGGAGGTTCTTTGTGGGCAGCTTGTCCCATCCTGGCCCGTTAAAATGCTCTGTGTTTCATCCTTTTTCTATTAGAAAGGTTCCTGCTGCAGTGCCAGAGGTTTGAAATGTTCCCAGTCCTGGACCTGTGGATGATCTTTTGCCAATGGCACCGGACCCTTAAGGAGCGGGGTTACGACACTGAGCTGCAGGAAACTGCTGTGCACAGGAGAGGCATGGCATGACTCCACATCTGATGCAACTTGCTGTGGTGCTTTGGGCCCCACGGAAAGATAACCTGTTGTGGATTCAGAAGATCTGTGTTGCTCCTCTGGTCATCTGCAGCCTTCCTTTCACAGAAAATGAGCGGCCTACAGCCCAGCGTTGCTTGCCAAGGGGATAGCGTTGGCCTTCTGAACTGTGTCAAGGGTTCAAAGATGAGCGTCAGGGCTTCTGAGTCACTTTTCAAATATTAAGATAGCTCATAATATCACTTGCAATCAGCCAAAGATAACTATCTCACTCTCATGTATCTAACATGTGACAAATCAAAATTATTTTTAAGGGAAAAACCGTTTATCCGGGTCAACAGCTTTTGCTCTGATGAAAAAATGTCATTGCTTTGGGGTGTTTAATGGAGCACGCAATAGCAGCTTTGCTGTCAGTCTCTTCTGCAGTGTAGTTAAGCTATACCTTATGCAGGAAACACTAAAAAAGGGGTGGGAGGAGGATTTATAAACACACAACCAATCTTTACTACAGTATTGAACAAACCATTATCGTCACTCCAGATGTCAGCACAACAGACCGCCGAACCAAGGAGAGAGTTGTTTGTTATTTCACATGTTATTTCACTATGGACCACAAGCACAGGAGGAGTCAGGTGCCTCAGTCCTCTGAAGCAACAGGGACTTGGGTTTCTCAGCACCTTTTTTAGGTCTGACCACAACTGAAGGAATATAACCCCTGTTCGCTCATCCCAGCCTGTAAACAATAACTGCTGGACTATGAAACTGGTGAAGGGGCTGGAGCACAGGTCTTATGAGGAGCGGCTGAAGGAACTGGGCTTGTTTAGTCTGGAGAAGAGAAGGCTCAGGGCAGACCTTATTGCCCTCTACAACTCCCTGAAAGGAAGTTGTGGCGAGCTGGGGGTCGGCCTCTTCTCGCAGATAACTAGTGACAGGACAAGGGGAAATGGCTGCAAGTTGGGCCAGGGGAGGTTCAGGTTGGAGATGAGGAGAAAATTCTTCTCAGAAAGGGTGGTCGGGCATTGGAACAGGTTGCCCAGGGAGGTGGTGGAGTCACCATCCCTGAGGGTGTTTAAGGAAAGGTTAGATGTGGTACTTAGGGACATGGTTTAGTGGGTAATAGGTGGTGGGGGGATGGTTGGACTAGATGATCCTTGAGGTCACTTCCAACCTTAATGATTCTATTCTATTCTATTCTATTCTATTTGGTTAATAAGACCTCAGCTTTCTGTTATGGAGGCTTTGTAATTTATCCAAACCAGAGCAGAAGAACTAACAAGCCTGAACTTGAAGCTTGAATTCTTATCTTAGAGTTCAGCTTCTTATTTTGGTGGCCAACAGTAAAAGTTGATAGGCAGTGAGCACCATTGGCAGCATTTGGAATTCAAGGCATAGGATTTAATCTGCAGCCTCTTGCTGAACGATCCAGCCCTCAAGGCTTGTGTGAACAGGTAGAAGTCAATCAGCCGGTTGAGCACCGGTTCGCTATTTCTGTAGCAAAACCATCATTTGCCTCCAGGCACTGTTCATGCATTCAACCAAACTTCCTCTGAAAATCTCGCGCCCTGTGTTAGTAAGACAGATAGAGGCTGAGAACATAGGGTGAAAGGAATTGCTCAGCAAGAAGAGCAGAAATCAGGACTGGAACCAAGATCTTTTGAGCTTTATCATTGTGAAACCACTGAAGGAAGAGGAAATCCTGTTCCTTTCAATTCAACAGCAAAGTACCAGCCTCTTCCTGGAGGTTACACACTTGGATGAGCTCATTCTTGACAGGTCCTTTTACCCTCCTTGCCAGAACCGTTCAGCTCTTGAAGCAAAGGTCATGCTGAGAAGGATCAATGAGAAAGTGCAGGTTCACACTTTTATTTGGCAATGTGTTAAGATGTTGGTTTGGGGTTGAATTAGGTCTGACCACAACCTCTATGTTGGGGTGCTGAGCTCTATTTGTTAGGGTTTTGGGGGCGCTCAGCCATTCATGATTTTGTAGCTTTGAGGAAGGATGTCAGATCAGAGAACTGATCCAGGCAAGCTTGAGTAAACCAAGAGACCAGATCCAAGCCCGGACCATCGCATCCTCCTGTGCGGTTCAGACCAAGGTTAGTCCTTCCCAAGACCTGCAATAAGCGCTTTGGAGCAGTATTTCTTTTTAAATCCCCTGTCCTTTGCACTGCTCTTTTACAGAAATGTTACGAGATTGATCCTGACACGGACTGGTGTGCGCTCCCTGAGGGTGCCAAGGACTGTGAGCGTATTTAATTTCCTCTCCCCCAGCACGCTCCTGTGTTTCTGACGAACGAGCTGTTGTAATTCACATGACTCAGGTTTATTCAGCCTGCTGTCAGACCTGGAGTGCTGTCAGGCTTGTTTATTGGGTTTATGTCCTTCCAGGCCTTTTATAGGAAATCACAGAAAGCCGCTGTTTCACCACGTACACCTCTCGTATCAACAAACCGCTGAGTAACAGAGTCCTCCTTCCTCTGCGTGACAGGCTGCCTGACAAAAGTCCACATGGCTTCCTATCACTGCTGAAGCTAACTGGCTTTACCCACACAGATGAAGCAGACTCAGACAAGCTGACACATTTTTGTAATCTGGAGTCAGATTTAGAATAGAATAGAATAGAATCATTAAGGTTGGAAGTGACCTCAAGGATCATCTAGTCCAACCATTTGGTAGTTCACAAGCCATTTCTCAATTTTGGGACTGCAGAGAGGTAAGAAAAAAGTGATTTATAAGGCAGAAGTTCTTAATTTTTTTTTAATTTTTTTTCTTAGATTTTCCTGCTAATAAATATCACTGTATTTGGGGTAAATGCTTTTGAGCAATGTCCATAATCACTTTGACTGCGCAACTCTTTTGAGTGTTGCTCCTTCTCGAAAGAGAGAGTGTTGAGATAAAGATTCATCCTTCAAGGGGTTACAGGACCTTTCTCCAAACTTACAGCAAGATTTGTGCAGCTCCCCCAGCTAAATGCAAACACGCTCCTCACCCCCTGCATGACCCCTCCTATCACTTGCAGGAACGACCTTTGAAAAGTGGGTTTGGAGACGGGTGGCTCAGAGGTTTGGCAGCACGTTTCCGCTGACCTTTACCAAAAGGCTGCTCTCTGTTGAGCTGCTGTCACCGTGCATGTTCCTGCTCTCAGTCTACTTCGGCTGCGCAATGAAATGCTCGGGCTGAAATCCCTCCTCCAGCGCTCGTGGCAGAGCAGAGTTGCACTCTTGCGTCGGGATGCGTTAAGAACGCACACGAGCCAAGTACCAGAGCTGAGCTGACAAGCCGCAACTTCTTAACCACCCACTTGATTACATATAACTGTTTGCCTAAGGGCTTTCTTTTACTTTTCAGCCCCGCGCACTGATAGTATTTATACACACATTTAACTTTATGTACACAAGTGTCTGATGTCAATTAGCCCACTCTGATAAATGAAGCGTAGGACGTATGCAAATGTTTGCAAGAAGGAAGCTTTGGTCTTGTTTTATCTTTCATATCTCTAAAGGAAAATAATCTACGGTCTGTAAATCCAGCCTCCATGAAAAATTCGTCTTGTCACATCATTTTGTATTGGCTGACAATATTACTGCTGCTATGGGAGACACGAGCACTGCTGGAGGATGCCGCTTGAGGACTTAGGCCAACCAGTCCTAAATAAATTTCCAGCTACAAACTTTAAATCTGGATTAAAAATGTCCAGAGTGAGGGAGAAGTTTAGATGTTGGGGGAAACTTTTGCCACATTCAAATCAAACCCCTTGCCCTTACTGATGCCAGAATTTTACCACTGGTATTTGGCTTTGACATTGTTAAGTCAAAAACGTATGTCAAGTTGCCAACTTCTAGTATAGAATAGAATAGAATAGAATAGAATAGAATAGAATAGAATAGAATCATTAAGGTTGGAAGAGACCTCAAGGATCATCCAGTCCAACCGTGTCCCCCCCCCACCTATTAACCACTATGGCATCAGACATAGAAATGAGGTTGAGTAGGGGCTATGTTTCTGTTGAACTACGTTGATGTATAGGGTGCTGTTCCCAGAAATGGCTGAGATTTCACAGATTCAGAGTGGTAGGGGTTGGAAGGGACATCTAGAGATGATCTAGTCTAACTCCCCTGCCAGAGCAGCATCACCTAGAGTAGATCACACAGATCTTCAGAGAAGGAGACTCCACCACCTCTCTGGGCAGCCTGTCCCAGTGGTCTGTTACCCTCACAGTGAAGAAGTATTTCCTCACGTTCAAGTTGAACCTTCTGTTGTCCAGTTTATGGCCATTGCGCCTTGTCCTGTCACTGGACACCACTGAGAGGAGCCTGGCCCCACCTTCCTGACACCCACCCTTTAGATATTTATAAGCATTGAAAAGATCCCCCCCTCAGCCTCCTCTTCTCCAAGAGTTACCACCTACCTGAAACTGTGAGAATGGTCACCCATTTACTGAAGAGACTGTTCTATCCCATCCCTGCTCCTGTTGGAGAGGCCCATTACACATAACACTACAGAGGACAGAGAGAGAAGAGGATCTCCACATTAATCCCTGATTTGGCATTTTGATGAACGGGTAGTCAGGGGTTTAACTCCTTTTCCATACGCATGGGGAGAAATGTTTGCCTTCTCCAAAGACTAATTCTATGAATTGCTTTGACCGTGATACGCTGCAGTCATTTATCCGTTCAACTTCATTGTAACAATATGGCAGAGAGTGATCTTCAGTTAATTTTTTAATTTATGCTACCTTGAAATGCAAATACGTTTGCTTTCATCCCCCTAGCTGATTAACTCCTGCTCATTCAAAGCCAGACCATAACTATTCCCACTGCTATAAATTTTCATTTTGATGGAGGACGTACGTGGAATTTGGCTCCTGATGCAGTTTGAAGGAGCCCACCATGATTTATAGTCACACAAGATTCTGGAGAATGCGCAATTTTCAGTTTTATATTATCATCCCATCCTCAAACCTTCCGCCTACTCAATGTTTATCATCATCTTGCTGAAACATCTGATCCTTAGACAACAAGAAAGTGTACTGAATTATAAACTGTGAGGACGCTCTTCAACCTTGCACATTATCACTCAACAGCAGATATCAGAGATACTTTACTTCTAATCAACATCATATGCATTGCAATGACTTTGGAGATATTTCTGCTTTGCTAGTAAGGAGGAGATATGGAGCTGCACTATCAAAACTGCAAATATTTGAGGCTAAATTGCACAAGATGTGCTTTCTATTTGAACCATATTGGTGGGATTCACCAGATTAAATATAGATATACGTAATGTAGATGTTTGTGTCTGAGCTCCCTTTTTTCCAGCGGAAAGAGGCACTGTTAGAGACAGATTACAGAAGAGCCTGATCCAGCAACTGGGCTCCACTCTGTACAATCTTATTATATACAGGTTGGGAAGGTCCCAAAGAGGTCACCTGTGTCCCCACGCAGTCTCCTAGGTGGATCAAGCACTTCTGGACCTTCCTTAGCAAGTTTGTCTGACCTTTTACAAAGAAAAGGGAAAGACCAGGTACTGTGTTGACTTCAGTAGAAAAGACACACAGAGGTGGCTTAATCCTACACTAACTGATGAAGCTTTAGTGGTTGGATCTGACACTTTTCTGACACTTTTCTATTTCAGCTTCTGAAAAGTTATGTACCTGCTTTAAGTTGGTTTTCTACTTTTGGCCATGGAGAGAGAAAAGAATCTCTAAAGAACATCCTTCCTGCCCCAAAATACGTACAATAACTTTTTGGCGATGTGCCTCCTCTGGAGGTGCTTCTGTCTATTGGCTATAAACACCTCAAATTATCTGTCCAGCTTTAAGTGTGGTGAAATGAATCATAGAATCATAGAATGGTTTGGGTTGGAAGGGACCACAAGGATCATCTAGTTCCAACAGCCCGCCCCCCGCCATGGTCAGGGACACTCTACACTAGACCAGATTGCCCAAAGCCCCATCCAACCTGGCCTTGAACACTCCCAGGGGTGGGGCCTCCCCAGCTTCTCTGGGCACCCTATGCCAGTGCCTCACCACCCTCAGAGTAAAGAATTTCTTTCTAATGTCCAATCTAAATCCCCCTCTTTCAGTTTAAACCCATTGCCCCTTGTCCTATTACTATACTCCTTAATAAAATGCCCCTCACCAGCTTTCCTGTAGGTCCCCTTAGGTATTGAAAGGCCGTGATTAAGTCTCCCCAGAGCCTTCTCTTC
>VWZZ01002338.1:10438-24531 GCA_013399095.1 Psophia crepitans | reverse complement strand
GGAGGATTCGTGGCTGAGCTCATGCGGCCCGACCTGGACCCGGTGTACCTGCCGGCGCCGGCGGCACCGCCGCCGCCTATGGGCAGCCTGCAGGGCAAGTTCGTGGTGAAGGCTGTGGGCGAGTACAGCCACCCAGCGCTCAGCCCCAAGAGCGGCCCGCCGGCGGCTGCCCCGCCGCCTGGCACCGAGGGCCCTGGGGCCCCCTACAGCACCCTGCCGCGGATGTGCCCCAAAATCAAGCAGGAGGCTGCGCCGCCGTGCACCCTGGCTCCGCCGCCACCACCGCACGGCAGCGGCTCCCGAGGAGCCCCCCAGCACGACTTCTCCCTGGGCCGCCCGCTGCCCGCCCGGACTGCGCCTTCGATGGGGCCGGAGGAGATGCTGGGCGGCAGAGACTGTCTCCCTGCTGCCCCGGGGCTGAGCCACCCACCGCTGCCGCTGCCCCCGGGGTACCCGCCAGCCCCTGGTTACCCCACCTTCCTGCCTGAGCAGCTGCCACCCGGCACGCTCCAGTACCAAGGTGAGTCCCCGTGCTTTGGCCGCGGGCACTCTGGCACGCCTGCTGTGGTGCTGGCCCGTGCTGCTCACTCCTCCCTGTCCACCTCTAGAGCTGATGCCGCCAGGGAGCTGCCTACCTGAGGAGCCCAAGCCCAAGAGGGGACGCCGATCGTGGCCTAGGAAGAGGACGGCCACACACACCTGTGACTATGCGGGCTGTGGCAAAACCTATACCAAGAGCTCTCATCTCAAGGCGCATCTGAGAACCCACACAGGTTAGTCCCAGTGCAGGGTTAGTGGGATGCCCTGACCTGAGAGGCATGGAGTGAGCCCCTGGGACAAGTGAAGAGGGGGGGCATTAAAAGCAGCAAGTTATAACCTTTCTCTGCTGGGCTTTCTGGGCTTTTTTTCCTCACCTCTGGGTTGCATGAAGTCCCGTGCAGTCTTTGCTTACTGGCTCGGCATTTTGCTTAATGGTTCAGAACAACTCAGATGTGGGAGCAGGTGGGTTTCTTGCCAAGGCAAAGTTTGTTGCTCCTCTCTTGCTATGTGGCTAGCTAATTAGCAGGTAATTGGAAGCCAGTGGGGATTTGTTGCCCTAGAGGGTACCTCCCTTCTGAGAAGGGAGCAGACCTCTTAAGATACTGCTTTCTTTGCTCATGGTTAAACGCTTCACACACGCGCTCCTCTTCTCTTGGCTTGCTGTAGGGCAAGAAGTTTGTGCACATCTGCGAGCTGCTGTTCCCTTTCTGAGGAAACTGTGACGGGCCCCTTGCGAGCGGTGCTTTCGGCTGTGTCGGCAGCACTGCGGGGTGCCCCACCTACGCGTGGGAGCACATCTTCCCCTGTTCTAGCACCAAAGAGGCAGAGTTTAAGAGTTGATTGGCTACTGCCAGAACTTGGATAAAATCTGCCGAAGTGTGTATCTGAGCCCAAGTTCAGACTTTAATCTCGCAGCTGAATGTGGCGTTGCAGTATCTGAGCTTGTGAAAGCAGGTACATTGTGCACGGTTTCGCCAGAGCGGACATTCCGTAACAGTAATTAAATAACCTGGGAATTTGCATAATTGAAATCCCTGGACTGTGAACTTGATTGAAAACTTTCTCCTGAGGAGGATATGGGAAAGGGAGAAACTGCTGGTAGTGCAGGAGTTAGGCTACATCTTCAGCTAATGGCGGTGGAGGAAAAATTGGTAGCAGTAGTACTTCCCGTCTGCCCTGAGCTGGTCAGCACTGTCTCCAGTATGTATAGGGCTGGGAGCTTGTAATTGTCAGGGAAGAAAGTTGTCATGCTGTCAACAGTGGTTTTGTTATAGTGAAGACAGTAAGACTGAGTTCTTAATCAGACTGAGCTAATGAAAACAGTTGCCAGCTGCATTATAATTTTTGAGACCTACAATTATCTAAATACACTATGTCTGCTGAGCTATTTCTGGTTGCTATTTGAGTGCATAACATTAGCAGGCAAAAATACATTTTTATCTGAACTTCTGTGCTCTGAAGTCTTGGGCACAAGACAAACAGCGGAAATGAATGTTTTAGTGAAGATTTCAGTGACTCTGCATTTTATAGTACCTTTACATCTTGAAAAGACCTATCAGTCTTACTCTGATAGTCTTTGTAGTTTGCTTGCAACTGCTTTGAGAAGTTTGTTGCGTTTTCTGTGACATCATCCTTTTTCTTACCCAGGACAATGCAAGTTAGTGCTTCTTGAACGAAAAGCGTTAGAAGTGGTATCCTTGAAAAATGCTAACTGACGTGGTTTATTGTCTATTTTTTTTAAAGGTGAGAAACCTTATCACTGTGACTGGGAAGGCTGCGGATGGAAGTTTGCCCGATCTGATGAACTTACTCGTCACTACAGAAAACACACAGGCCACCGCCCTTTCCAGTGCCAGCGGTGTGACAGAGCGTTTTCCAGATCGGACCACCTCGCCTTACACATGAAGAGGCACTATTAATTGGAAGCAGTGGATCTTTCCCCAGCTGCCGTAGAGATTCAGTATTTACAGGACAAGGACTGTCTTCCACCACAAGATGGGGAGAACACAGTTTAAGCACTACAAATAACCAAGGTGAAGTCTTTCAAAGAGTGGAAAAGAGGGATAATTGCATACAGACATTGCAACTTTTAAATAGAAATACATCTAAAACAAAAGAGAACCAAAAACATTGGGGTCAACGACTGGATCTTCTATATCATTCCATTTGTAAATCCAACTTGAATTATTTCCGGACTACAAAATGCCAAGGAGTGACTGCGAGTCACGGATATCAGGGTTAAACAGACTGTGTGTAGTTCGGAGGGTGGGGATATTACACAGGGAAATGACATTCCCTTAGTTTTCTTTCAATGCAATATTAGATGTAAATGTCAACTTGTACTTTCCTTTTTTTTCCTTCTAAAAGCCATTACGATGTTAAAAGAGGAGGAAAAATTCAGGTACAGAATTATATTTTAAAAGCCTATTTCATGGTGCTTAGTGACTGTTGGTTCTAGAGGTACCAAAAACAGGAAGCCAAAGTTCTCAAACTGCTGCATATCTGACAAGGAAATACTTTTGTCTTCTGATCGCCGATTATGACCTAAATCAGGTAAATAAACCTGGTTTATCTTTTTTAACGAAAATAACTTTATGCAGACAGTCTGTAATGCACTGTGGTTTCGATGTGCAATAGTTTGTACAATGGTTTATTCCCAAATATGCCTTAAGCAGAACAAATGTTTTCTATATAGTTCTTTACATAATAAATATGTAATATAAGTTTAAGCAAACTTCTATTTTGTATATTTGTAAACTACAAAGTAAAAATGACCATTTTGTTGGAATTTGTATTTTGCATATTCAAGTGGAAAGTAAGTTTTAAATAAACCTATGTTATTTTATCTGAATGACTGCTCTAATTTTCTTTGCATGGATATGTCCAAAGAAAGCTTATTAAGTATTTTTAAGTTGTTGAGTTTCCCAGGCTGGGGTGGAGGGGGGGAGGACAATGATGACAAGGATGGTGGTGGTGAGGGCATGTAGGCTCAAGACTCTGAAAGATAGGATTGTATAAGTACTGTGCTGATGTAACACATCTTTTTAGGGGGAAAAGTTGTACTGAAAATTTTTACTGTGAACATCAAGTTGCCACTTACCTCACCTGTGTGATGAAACTGTAATTTACCATTTTTTAAGGTAGCTCGGTTTGAATTATTTGTTAGAGGAAATACTACTGTTGGGGACATTAGACTTTAAATAGTCAAAACGAATTCTAGAAATTTTTTTGTAGTGCTCTTTTCAGCATGAAAATTCTAGCTTCATTTTGTTGGGCTTCTCAGATGAGCTGGTGCAGCTTGCTGCTTTCATGTGGATGAAGGAAAATCAACTGAGTAACGTCAAAAAAGAGTGAACTTGACTCAGGGAATAAAGACTGCGTGCGTAAAACACCTTTTAACAATAAACTACATGGAGTTTCTTTTGAAGCCTGCTCTGTCCTGGGAGTTCAGTAGTTTGGAAGTACCTGCGGAGCCACAACTCGTTTTGGAATCCCACCACACATGCGTAACTCGGGGAGGCTGAGCATGCGGAGCCTACGTGTGGTACAGCCGTACATTCAAGACGTGTTGCTGCAAGGTCCCCAGTGTACCTCCAGTTGCACTCGCTGCTGCAGTTAAATGCCATGAGCCTGCTGCGTGCCTCAGGTTGTTACCATTTTTTGCTGTAGTTGTCCTTGGGGACATCATTGCTCTAATTTCTTTACAAATGTGTAACAATAAGAGGATTTCAACATGAATGCTCAATGATTAGGACCTGGTTTTTTTCTCACTACTCTTTGCAAAAACAAGATAGAATTTGCGTACATTTAACGTGCAATAAAGCTGAGCCATTCGCATTTTTGCAGTAGCGAAAACGAGAGTGGCAATATCAATCTTTTGTTCCCAAATGTGTGTTAGGAATGCTATTAAATTTTGTATTTTGTGTTCTTTGTATGGTGACCTGTGCCACTTCTAAGTCCATCCAAGTAACATAATGATGCAGAAAATATTTCTCACCCCTTATCTCCTAGGCATGCTTTGTTCAACTGAAAGCTATCTTTGTTGGTTTGGTTTATAGGTAACATGGGGAATAGGGAATGTCTTGTTTGGTTTGCAAATAGCAAGTATTTAAAGATAAATTGGTGTTATGAGTCATCTGTTATCTGAAACTTTTTTCATGTGAAAACTTTTCACAGTTAAACCGGTCATTTTTTACCTCCGCTGTTGCTCTGCCTATGGATTCTGGATGAGAGATCCAAGGTCAATGTTACAACTGGCACGTACTCCGTGCCTGCAGCATGCTGTCCCGTCTCAGTAACGCAGGAGCACGCTTGGGTAGCTGCGGGATCACCTCTGTCTGTACGGCTGCCAGTCAGAGCCTTTTACATCCGTGCGAGGTCTGTGTCCCAACACATCCGTAAGTACTGAAATGCGAAGATTTCATTTGAGAAACTTGTTTCTTTTGCTTTTAAAGTGTTCTCTCATTATGCAGCCTTAAGAATTTTGTAAGATACTCTAGCATTTAGTAATGCATTATCTGCTTCAGCCAACTTCAGTTTCTGCTTGATGGTTTTATAGACCCTAGGTTTATAGTTGCATAAACAATGGCATTCTTGAAACAGGGCTTTGTTCTCTTCTCCCACTTGATTTTTTTTTTTCTTTTCCTTTTTTTCCTGATCCATACCAAGCTGTCCTCATGTATGACTCCCTTTCCAAACTTAAACGGGCACGGTTGTGGATCGGTATTTAAAAAGAAATGCTGCTGTTCCTTTAACCATTTCCAAAATGCCACTGCTGTACTTTTGGGACAGGAGCCAAGCCTTGATTTTTGCTGTACAGCCTGCAGCCCGTGAGAGGCAGTCCTTGTTCTTAAGGAGGTCTCTGGGGGAAACGCTGAAATGAGCAGCCGCAGCAGCTGTGCGCTGGTAAGTTAGGTAGAGCTAGAAACAGGATGCTGTGTTTGCCACCTGTTTCGTTGTGCCTGGTGTCCTGGAGTTGCGCTGAGGTGCAAGATTGTGCGCGGATGCAGTGGAACAACATGTATCAAAAAGCGTATCTGGTAAAACATATGTAAAACACCAAGCAGTCTTGTAAGGGTGTCTTGAAAGACAAGATTTGTTTAATGTTACCAAAGCTATATTCATGTGCTACTTCGCTCAGGCTGCGGTGTCTAAACACAGGGTTTGGGGTTATTAGGGGTGCCCGCTCTGACATGGGGTGAGCACCTCCGGAGCTGCCCCAGAGCATTTATTTTAGCTTCTGAATGGAAAAGCAGAGGATGATCTCTGCAGTCAAACTGCAGCCATCCTTAATCCTGCTCACCCCTAGCCCAAATCTCTCTGGAGCACACTTAACTGTGAAGATGGAGCTGTTTAAAACAAGATGACACATGTCTGCCTACCAAGTGCCAAGTATTCAAAACGGCATCAGAATAAAAATCTTCTCCGAGCCGCAGCGCTTCTGTGCACTTATCTGCTGCGCACCACAGGCTGAAAGCTTGCGCTCTTCAGACTCGGTCATCAGTTGTAATCCAGCACAAATGCCTTCAGCTTTCCCCTGTCACATGAAGGTGTGCTTGCAAGAGGCTGGCTCTTCCCCCATGGAGGTTACCAGATCCTGCCACTGCTCAAGTCAACTGCAAATCTCATAGGGATTTATATTAAGCTGATATGAATCAGTGAATTTCATTCCCCTTCTCTTTAATAAGGGGAGATCAGAGACTCCTGCGGTTAATCACCTGGAGTGCTAACGGTGCAACCGAATTAGTTTACACAGGTTTCTTATGGGAGTGTGCTAGATGTTAGAGCTAGCCTGCTTCCACTGAAGTCCCTGGCAAACATTTTAACAGCATCTGAGTGCAAGAATTTCCAAATTAACCCAGTTGCAAACTGTATTCCTCCCTAGGCTCTCCTCCTTCCTGAGTGCAACTGGGTTGTGTGCTCAAAGGCAGCAGGACGGTAGGAATGGGTTGCAAAAGGGAACAAACAGACTGGTAACTACACCGCAGGGCTCTGTCAAGGGTCTGTGCTGGTTGGAGGAAGTAAATCCAAGGTATGGTAAAAAAAACTCGTGCAGAGAGGAAGAGGAAAAGAGGAACACCACTGCCAGCAACACCACCGCGTGTTGACTGGTGCTTGCCAGGAGAGCTCCCTGGATTAAGTAGCTGTGTGTAGGCTCAGTGGATCTCTTTGGAGACCAAGGAGAGAAGTGTGTACATAAAACAGGGGAAGGCCCATCATTCACCAAAATTTAATTGAGGTCACATTGGCGTGGAGCCACGGGGTAACACACCCACATTCCCCTGTCTGCTGTACACCTGGATGACTCACGTTTTGTCTGCCCTTCGCTCCTGCTGTGACTTACCGGGGGACGTTTTCATTACTGCTGAGGGCATTGCCACCAAGTGCAGAAGTCATCTCTGCGGCATGGAAGTGGGTGGTGGTGGTGTTTCCGCAGCCTTGTTCTCCACCCTGGCTGCAGATACATATCTGTTAGTCTCCTTTTCACCTTTGGGTGATTACCTGTGAGCCCTCAAGGCTAGAACCTTAATGGTGTGAAAGACAGGAGGGGAAAAAGTGGCTTGTGCTTTGTTAATGTTTGTTCTATATTTAGAGCGTGTGGGCCCAGTGTTTTACAGAAGACAAGTGGCCTTGGTAGCTTCTTACAAGAGGTATTAGACAGCTGGACCTTTTCCCTTTGGTGATGCTTTCCAGACTCTTGGAGCTGTGACTCTTTTTGCAGTTGAAATGGTGATTTTCACACGGACCTGGTCAGCTTGGGGTCAGCCTTGTGGCACACTTGCTAACCAGACATTTTAGGGAATACACCCAGTTCCTTTCATGCTGAAGCTTGGGTGAGCAGAAGGGTAATCGTGTGCTGCTATCACCACAGCCATCTTGCTGCAACTGTGAAAAGTTTTGCATGGTTTTGCTTTGGGTACAACATGCTTATTTATCAAGCACAAGCTAAGGCTTGCTTAAATCTTGCCATTCAAGTTCTCCACTATTAAACTTTCAGGCTTTATTCAACAAAATGATACAGCTTCCCTGTATTGTGTTGGCTGAAGACTCTTAATTTTAGAAACAGATATCCCACAGTTATTCAGAATCATTTCCCCCACTGCCATAGCAGTTAGTAATGGTCTGACAACCATTGCACCACCAGCACACAGGGGATTATTTACTGGGAACCTCCTTGATGGTGTTCAATGTCTGTGCACGTCCTAGTGTCAGTGCCTTCATGGTTGGCAGGAGTGGTGTCCGGTCTGCTTTGTCCTCCAACCCCTCTGAAGGCGTGGGAAGGATATCCGATTTTGCTGGTCAGGGGATGTGGGCTTGCAGTTGCCAAGTGGAAAAACTTGCCTCCCCAGGCTTTTTGCCACTGGTCTCCCCAAGTCTACCATGTGCTTCCTGCAATGTAGAAATACTGCAGAGAGGGCTTTGCTCACACACAGAAAAACTGTTTCTCGAGGTTTCTGTGTGAGTTTGATTTGCACGTCGGGCCTCTGGGAGGGTGCCACGGCGTCAGCGCCATTTGACGTCCAGATCTCAGCTGTAGTCTTCCAGCACGAAGGATCTCCTGGGGGCTCATTATGTTCCTCTTTTCTGATAAAAAATTAATATTGTACTTTAGTATGTTGATAAACTACTAGGGGCAACATTGACGATGATTACTGATGCATGTTGGAATTTACTTTCTAAGTTCTGGACAAGGTTTTATTCTCTGTTTAGGCTCCAAACATACTGAGTCAATAATGCTGTTGGCTACTCAAGGAGGCTACCCAAAGGGATGTGTTTGTCTTTGCACTGGGATGTACTAGGTTTGGCTGTTCTCTCTCAGTTTTCTGCATCACACTATTTCAGCAACCGGCTCCCCTGCCTGACAAGGGATGGCTGAACTTGTTGGCCGTGCAACAGGTTTCAAGATATCAAAATATTTTCCAGTGAAAAGCAAAATGTTTCACTGCTTTTGGCCTTCCTGCATCCCCAGTAACTGTTCATGCGCCTTTCAACCTTAGAGAGTATTATAACACTGCTGTCACCTGTACAAGATGTTTGACTACCTTCCTTCTGTAAACACTTTCTAACCAGCATTTGCTTTGACAGAGTTCCTGTGTTCACAATGTAAAACTTACTGGCAAGGCTTCATATGCAAAGAGACTAACTTGTTATGGTTGGGGTAACTGGGTTTCCTTTCACTTGCTGTGGATGAGCAGAGGAACACAGGGCAGAGTGGTGGCCAGTTTAGTCTGGCCACCAGTATCCTGCTTCAGCCGCTGGCCATAAACCCAAACCTCTGGAGCAATCCCTCCTCACTCTCCCTGGAAAACTCCCTTCTGAGCCCTAATGATGACAGGTTTGTTCAAGCTTAGAAGCTTGAGGAGCACAGATGCCTTTCCAACCTGTGTTTATTTCATGCTGTAACTCTACAGATTCCACTTAATAAATATTTGATCCTCTTTGATGCCTTCCTGAGCTTCTGGCTTCAGAGAGACCTTGTGGCAAGGAGTTTCACGGCTAATTATGAACTAGCCTAAAAATAGAGGTGGGGGAGAGGAGAAGAAAGTATTTCCTTTCTGTAGTTTCCAAGGCTGCTGCCTTCCAGATTCCTGCCTTTTCCTTTTTCCTACACGCTGCAGAGAAGGGAAGGATCTCACCTCCTGCTCTAAATCAGCCTTGATTTTGTTGTTTACTGCCAAAGGCTGGAAAGAATCAGCTTTGGTTGTATCTTTTAATGAATTTGGGAAGAGAAAGTAAATATGAGCTTTTTACATATGTGCATTTTTACATATGGATGAGTTCATCTAGTCTACTGTACACTGGAAAAATGCCAGGAGAATTTAGCATAATACAGTATTTCAGGCAATATTTAAAAGATGCTTCTGCTTACTGTTTTTTTTTTTTAATCTGAGAAGCCTTCACCTGCCAATGTTTTTTGATTAAGGATGGGTGTTTCTTCACATTTTATTCAAAACAGAAAAACACCTACTTTTCAGAATTTTCTTTGTATTCATGAATCTTAGCAAGATGTAACACCGTTGGTTAAAATGTTTTCCGCCTCATGTACCCAAACATCCACATGGGCTGGCATTACTCATTATGTATTTGTACACATTTATTACTAAGGCACTGTCAGTAATTGTTGGGTTTGCGTGTTTGCTATTGTTACATTTATTGTTACATGAAAAGGGAAGCTGACCACAGCAGTCTTTATTGGTCCAAATCTAACCTTTCCGAGATCAACTCCAGCTTTTTCTCTTTGACTACACTTTCAAACCCCTTTTTCTGCACACAAGTTGTGTCCCGGGTTTTGAAGAGCAAGTGTCAAAAAAAAAAATTGTCCCTTTGTACTGGGAACCGAAATTCGTTCCAGGTGAAGAATTTGCTTTCTAAGAAGTGATCAGGGTGTATCTTAGCTGTCTGGGAATCCGACTACTTCATTAGCAAACCAAATTTGGATGATTACAGGTAAATCCCCTTGGTGAGATGAGGTTAGGGTTTATGCTGATTTGAGGTTATGCAAATGAACCGCACAGGCAAATCCAAAGCATTATAAAAATAGGTAGCCCTTTGAGAAAGTTTAAGATCTGAATCTTCAGGGTCCAAAATTGGAAGCCGTGTGTGAACGAGGGAGGGAAGAAGGCAGGGGGAGGGGAGGTATGGGAGAGTACAGAGCAGAGGGGTGATTTAAGTATTGCCCAAACCACTGGGTAAAAGCAAGAGGTTTTCTCTGACTGGCTTCTCCCAGTATTTTATTTAGTGCTAAACATAAGGTGCCAGAGTTTACATTTAATAACTCTGCCCAAGTTAGTAATTTAAATAAATATTGACTGTCCATGAATGCATCCCACTACGGAGCACAGCAGCACAAGACAGAAAGAAATCTCTTCCTCTGCAGATGCACCTCATGTATAAAACTCCATATATTCATTTCCTCCAGCCCAGGGAAGTCACTCTGTAGATTTTTCAGTCTTTCACTGTCTGCTGCTTTGCACTGGCTGGCCACTGGGAGCGAGGTGACAGCAGAAAGACAGACCCCCCCAGGACAAATGTGGTGACACTGCAGCGGTGCCAGTGTCCCTCTTTTCCCAGGCAGGATGAACAGGGAGCGCTCAGCAAGATGCTTGTGGCTGGAGGCACTCAGGTCTCTGGGTGCGCTCCGCTGCTGTCTGCACGGCTCCTGACAGAGGGATGTGAAAACAGGAGAGAGGTTGGTAGGAGAGAAATTTGCAGACAGCCAAAATGGCTCAGCAATGCTAGAGGGAATAACAGAGCGACAGCTCTTCTGATTTCCTCCCCCTTCATATAGAAATTAATCGGAATCAGAGCTGTTTTGAGCTGGAGTGGGTGATAATTTTTGAGCTGGAGTGGGTACGCTGGGTCTGCTGTTGTTCTAGCTTGCTTCCTTCCTTCCTTTCTTCCTTTTCTCTCTCTCTTTCACTCTCTCACCCTTTCCCTTCCTCCCTTCCTTCCTCCCTGCCTTCATCCCTTCCTCTCCCTCTTCCTGTCTTCCCCACCCCACCCTGTGCTTTGCAATGACAGCGTTTAACCTTACCGGTTTAGCGCAAAGGAATTTGCCGTTGTGCTGTGGAGCCGAGGTAATAGTTTTGTTTGGGGGACAGAGTTCTCACTTCACAGCTGGGTGCTGTTCATGACGATCCAGCCCCCGGAGTCCTGTAGCTTAAGTGGAAAGACATAACATGTTGCTGGACAGAAGAATTGAGGTGAAAGGCTCAAAAACGTGACAAGAGGAATTGGAAATCAAATGGCATGGGGGCCTCACTCAGCAGCTTGGCAGGTGCTCTCCATGACTATTGGATGCTACGAAAAAGCAAGTCCCTTTAGGGCTTTGTCTTATTTCCTTTGTTGCAATGAAGAAAACATAACACAGGCAGGATCTTCAACTTGATGTGTGTGTGAAAGCTCAATTTTTTTTCTCCAAATTTAAATCACACAAAAGTTCACGAGGTTCCCAGCACTCTGGATCCTCATTATTTAGTATGCACAAACAAGTTCTCAGGTGACGAGGACTCACAGCAGCAGCAGGAAGGAGAGACTGGAGAATGCAAATAAAGATGTGCCCACCTTGTGATTCTTGAGGGTGACAGACGGAATGAGTCCAAATGAGCATTGGATCCTATGTCAGAAACAGGCAGTGGAGAGCTTTTCTTTCTTTAAAAAGAGAGAAAACTCCAGGCAGGTTTTTTTGTTTGTTTGTTTTTTTGGTTTGGTGGGTTTTTTTTTCCATACTCTGTTACAGATGTCTGTTTTTTGTCTGTGTTTTTATTTTGTTTTTATTTATTTATAGGCATTTCTATGGCACTCATCACCATAGTGTCTGGGCAAATCTTTCCTTTCTTGTATCATGCAATTAAATCTATACAAAATACATATGTTCTTGGCAGAGGAAAAAAAAAAAGTTAAGCTCTGCTTTTGGAAGGGATTTGTGCCCTGCAATTAAACGCTGCTTTTGCAATGCTGTATCTTTCCACACACACATGAATGGGGAAAAATACAGTCTTGTTAAGACTGTATGCTCACACACCCACTACCCTGGTGTGCAGGGCCGCAGCACCTGACTCCCAGCCCAGTGTGTGGGTGTCAGGGGTAGCAGCCCTTTTGGGAAGGTTGGGTTTGACACCTGACTGGGGACCTTGCGGCATCCTTCTGCCTTCCTCGCTCATCCAGGCACTGCCTGCATAACTAGCAGCAGGCTGAAAGGGCACTAACGTACACATGCACCTGCACGCGCATGCCCACACAGCCCTCCCCTAAATGGGGAAGTACAGCGTCCCCATAAGACTCTTTTCAAGGGAGTAGCTTGCGCTTTTTTTGTTATATTTGTGTGGCCAGGGCTCCTGGAAAGGCCAGCGCATGCCTTTAGGCGAGGGTTTGCAGAAGGATAAGCAGCAAACGCTGGGGAGAGGATGGAGCTTTCGGAGGAGCCAGAAGCATGAGCTGGGGCTGGTCACCTCCCCTCTGTGTGTGACTCATGTCCCATCTTCTAAATGAAGGTGAGTGCATCCTTCTACACTCAATGTGGAATATTTCACATCAAAATGTCCTTCTGGTATCAGGTGTGATAGCCACGGGTGTCCTGCAGAGCTGATCTGAAGGACTGTGAGGAGAAGCTGACAACAGGTCAAGCACAGATTTGCTCTGGAAGTTGGAGCAAAGGTCTGCCAGCCATGCTGGTTAGCTCCATCCCAATGGGAACCTGAATCTGACAGAGCTCAGGCCAGCACAGATGAATTCCACAGCACTAGGTGAGGGAAACTCAGCTTTTGTATAAATACACAAACAGATCATAGCAGGCTGTGCACCAGCTAAGGCGATAGCCCTGCAGATGCTCCCTGGCTCAAGTGGGTGGCCAGCGCAGTGGTGCCTGGAATGGTAGTGCTTGGTGGGACAAATTCATACTCAGATAGGCAGGCTATGGTGTTTAGAAATAAGATCTGGCTCTTAGAGACTGTCTCCCTTTGGCAAAGTCATCCCTCTGCCCAGGGCTGACTGGCGGGCAGCTGGTGGTATACCTCTTAGGTAGGAATTTGGAGGATGTGTGGTAGTCTGAGTCCCATGGCAGTGCCAACGGCAGCCAACATCGACATGTTACACATTCCTGTTGGGAGAAGTAAATCGGGTCCTTTCCTTTTGGAGAGCAGTTTGTTTCTCCCATTTTAGAAAGAAATGACAGCCACACTGCTCTGAGGTTTGAAGATCATCTCATAAAGAGCTCTGGATCTTCAGAGGCAGAATAATCATCCACTCTCATAACTGCACATACTGCACACAGGTCACAGCACCCTCAGTCTCCAGGACATCCAACACCACTAGCCACTTGTGAAAACCTTTAGCTGTGCTTGTGTTCCTCCTCGCATTCTGTTGTTGGCAGGCACAGGGTAACCCTGTACCCCAGGGTTTGTTCATCACCCTTCAGGTACCGCTCACATGTTTTATTGCCTGGCTGAATCAGGCCCTACAGAGACACAGCTGCCCCTGGTTTCTAAAGGCCACCTAAGCAGAATTTGGCTGGTCTGATGCTCCAGCAACAAGAAAGAGTTATTCCCTTTCTCCTAGGTGGGAAAACCTGTATGCTGATATTCAGGAGTGAATAACCACAATACTAATTGAATGCTGAGAACAATCATGTTTCCAGATGCTCGAGTTGTTCTGTTGTGTGTCGTTGGGGTTTTCTTTCCTTTTAATTCTAGTGTTTTATATAAGGCAAACAAGATGAAATACTGCTACTAGAACATGAAAGCAGGCCTTAATATGAGATACCACTTTCTGGTACTTGGAGGCTGGATAAAAGCCTTTTAGCAAACGTTTACAGATCAGGCAACATTCACATCCGTCTAGCTTACATATATTGAGATATTCCAGAAGCGTAAGTGGGTTTTCAAGTAGGTGCAGACTTGAAAGTCTCTTGCTGCTGCCAGAGGAAGGCGGTACAGCCGGAGCGCAGATGGGCATCTGGCGGAGAAGGTGCCAGGCAGCAGAGGCTCGGCACGCGCCCCGCGCCAGCAGCGGCAGACGGGCTTCTCGAGCCGTGATTAATTGTTTTCTAGTGCCAC
>VWZZ01002336.1:84833-150912 GCA_013399095.1 Psophia crepitans | reverse complement strand
ATTCTACGATTCTATGAAAGTTCAAATTTTTTGTGAACTAAAGAGCTAATTCACAAGGGATTTGTTTTTTTCATGTTCACTTTATAAGTGCAATTATCTTACTATTTATCTTCACACACTGGAGTGATAAAATTGGGTATACACATCAATATATCTGTACACGGAGACCAAATCTGTTTCAGTTTTTCTATTATCTTTAGGGGGATTAAATACAATCTTCAGGAGGGATTGATATGAGCATGAGGCTTGTAAGATATCTTCTTGCCCTGTAACATGGTAGGGAGTATACAACACAATAAATTATGCTAATTGGAAAGATAAGAATCCTAGGTTCCTCAATTCCCCTTAGCCATGCCTGGCTTCAATCCTTCAACTTAATCTCATACAAAAAAAAAACCTGTTTTATTGAAATATCAGAGTTATACTTACAAAGGCTATTTGTCAATGTTCTTTCGCTTGCCCTTAAACACATCAGATCACTGGAAGGTGATTATAATGTGTAAAAATTAAAAAAAAAGTTTCTAACATGCTGATTTTTTTTAATGACATCATATATGCAGATTGTCTGATAAGCTATCATGGTCAGCATAAGTGAGAATTGGCTTCAGTGTGGCCTATTCTAGATTTTTTTCAGTAAGCATTAAAATCTAACAAAGAATTACCTAGGAATACTTTTTCTCTGGTAATGAAAGCACTCATTTGAAGCTGGTCATCAGTAGGCATTGTCACTCTAGGACTGACAGAACTATTTAGTCTTTCATTGTTGAAAATAAAATATTTCCACAAAAAGGAAGGTTAAGGAGGAGCATATCAGCTCCTTGCCAAAAAGGTCTATGCAAAGTACCTCTTTCAGAACTCCTTTAGAGTTCTCTCTTTGGTATGGGACTCCAGGATGCCAACAGATCTTCATTTTACTCTTTTCAATTTGTTAATCATGATATATACTACTAACAGCAGTCCAGACAGTTGCAAGCTTCATTCAATAGATGGACTAATATCAGGATGTAACACATAAACAGCATTTTGAAGTGAAATATTAAAAAAAAAGAATAAATAAAAAGCCTGACATTTACAACAGGTTTAAAATCTCAGGTAACTGTCCTCTCTCACCTGTGCTCATTAAGGCAGGTCCTATCATAACATGTGCCTTCTCCACCTGGAAACAATCAATATGCTGCTAACTACTTACCTTTGTCCTCCTTGAATGAGCTTTCTCTCTATCTGTAACCACGGTTTACACTGATGATGTAGATATTAAAGATACCTAGCAGTTCAGTGTCACTGAAGTGACAACTGTATTTGTACTGTACCTGACAATTACACTTCTTTTAAAAATACCAATATTATTTTTAGTAGCAGTTGCTATTGTTTGGGAGTATTCTTGAAACAACATTGTGAAAATGAGCCATTATGAGGATTTAAAGGAATATGTGACTGTGGCTTTATGGATCCATTTAGGAACAGGGTACCAGGGAACTAATGAGATCATTTATAATGAGACTCTAAAAAATGCAGCACAAGGAAAGTGAGGACCTAATGCACAGCCTGTGCTGTGCACAGCTTAGAAATCAGCTGTGCACAGCTTAGAAATCATAAGAATTATACAGAAGCTTTCAGATTTCTGTTGTAAACAGCTGGTAAATAAACCAACTATTAGTGTTACCTTAAAACATGGATTTGTGAATCTTTGTAAATTCTCTACAATATTAATCCTGTTCTTCACCTCCTGCTGTTGTACACATGCAAAGCTTTTATTTATCTTCCCATCTTTCTACTCTGCCTTGCTTGTCAGGCTCTACTTTCATTCCTGCCCCGCCCCCCCGCGCTGTTATTCCTCTGGCCTCTTTTCTCTATTTTCTCTCTTGGTTTTAGTTTTCTCACCCTGGAGATACTCCCAGATCACCTTAGAAATGTAGGCTGCATTTCTAATGTCATTCTTAGAGAAAGAAAAAGAAATTACAACCTTAGTGCTCAAGGCTATATATGGAAATCCTCTTATATGTCTCTGTAGCAATACTTTTTCATGATCGTGAGATTCTTGAATATGTATTTGTGGGTAGGGAAAAATGCAAACTTTAGGAAGTTATATCTTCCCAGTGTCTGACAATCGGACACAGTCGCTTCTCTGAGTATAGAGTTGGTGTTGTGCTAGCCATCCAGTGGGAACAGATTTCAGAAATGTCACTTAAAAATAAATGAATACACTGAGTTTGGGAATTAAGATGCATTTATTCCCTCAGCTCTTCCTTGTTTAGGCAATGCTGTGTGCTATGAATCACATAATGAGATGCTTCAATCCCTGCAGTTACTATAGGGAATGTAGGTGCTTGTCTCAGTTTCGTAGATTTTGTTGCAGAGCCTAAAGAAATGAAATTTAGGGCAGTCAGGTTCCTTCTATGTCAGACATCTTTATGAACAGCAATAGCTGGTCTTCAGAGATTGAGTTGCATAGGTTATTTTGTCTGGTGAGGGTCAAACCTTACTGTCAAATGATAGAAGAAATTTTGTATTACTGTATTTCTGTCATATATGCTCCATACATGGAAACTAAAGTCCCATATATGTTAACACAGCCGAAGATCTCACATTAGACTATTATTCTTTTCTAATGGTCATAATTATGCATTACTCATACAGTTGTTGCATGGCTTATTAGATTTTACAAAACATATTGAAAATCATCCTCTGAACTATACAATGAAAACATTTTTTCCTGTTTTTCTTTTTAATAGCTGAACTCACTTGCATAAGAACAGGACTTTTGTTTCTAACAATTCACCTGCTAGACAAAAGATGTTATTTTGCTTAGAAAGTAAATCTGTAGAATAGAATCGAATAGAATAGAAAGGCTAGTCTTATGTGATTCACCTTTTGTAAAATCATGTTGGCTTTTTCCCACCATCTTCTTCGTTTTGGTTTGTATGGTGCCTCAAGAGTTTAAAATGGCAAAGCTTTACATCTCAGGCTGGTGAGTGACTCAACAGATGGCTGTGTTTTTTAATTCTGTTCAGTTTAAACCCTTATAAATTGTCTGAAGTGTAATATAATCACCTCCATGATATTTTAAATTGTGTCTTTTGTATCTAATTCTCCTGTATAAATAGTCTGCTCAGCTGAGTCTAGTCAGTGAGGTAGCTGTCTTTGTAATCAAGTGTTGTGTCTGTAATACTGTAGAACTATACGGTCCATTTCCCATTTCTCCATCGGATGCACAGAGCTGTAGTATGTTCTATTACACTGTCTGGTCTTGAACAATCACACTACAGAATACTTAACCCACCCCTGTCCACCTCAGATATATACATCAGAAAACACACAAGCTGTAGTAATGACAAAGTCAACAGACTTTTCAAAAACCTGTTCCTAATTACCATAGGCATTTTTATTACTTGTTTCTATTATTGGAGAACCTTGTAATCCTAAGTGTATTTATATGTGCAAAATCCCATGTGACAAAGCTACACTTTAATTTGTTTTCTCAAAAATGCAATGGTAGGAAGAGAGTATTGTCACATAAAAAGCTTCTGGAAGAGCTGTGAAGTTGTCCTTTTTTTCAGGAGGTCTTCACAAGAGTGCAGAATCACTCATTGGCAAACTAAACTAAGAGAAAAATGGAGAGGAATCCATAAGAATCTGCTCATATGTTTTTTCCATGCTAACTTTATTATAATAAGTAATATTGGCTGGCAAGTTAATATTATTGAAAGTTACACACAATGTATTTTAAAATGCTCTGTAGTAAAAGATAGTTTTGCCCAATGACTCTGAATAAAATTATTTAACTCTCTGGGGAAAAAAAAGACAAAATTTCATCAATCTTCTGTCAGTGATGTTTTTACTCAATCCAAATTGTGTTGCTTTTGGTGCAGCAATCTGCTTCATCCTAGTCTGAGGGAATGACTATAATCGTACATTGATATATAAATTGGTCACCTATGTTCACAAATTTTCTTATTCAGTTCTGGTACCAGGGGAGAAGCTCCACATGCCAATCAAATATTACTTTGAAACACTAGAGAAGGTGTAGGTAGTTATTATAAACAAGATTTCTGTATGAAGCATTAGAGAATTCTGCATTGTATTCACAAACTGCTGAAACCAAAATTATTGAGATAATTGGACTTACTAGCTGTAGGGTCTCATTTCCTGGTACCTTGACTTCTTTCTTGATATTGCTTCCAAATTAAAAAAAAAAAAAAAGGAAAGAAAAAAAAATTGAGCAAAACAGCAGGAAACAGTATGAGCATTGTTTTGTGCATTTATGTCAGTAGTTTCCAAGAGAAAGGTGAGCGGAAAATGAGTTCAGGCTGCATATGTGGTAGTTGGATTTCTACAGTAACCTCAATCTATAGTTTAAACAAGATTGTTTGAGGAAGTCAAGCCTGTCAGAATACTACTTTTCCTCAAGTAAAGATATTTCTAGTTGGTTACAGAATATATCAAAACAACATGTGTATTCAGAGATGTTTTCAAACTAAAGATTTAATTCATATATCCTGTGTGACTGTTTTGTATTGCCGGGTAAATTTAATTTTCTATATGACTGATATTTACATTGGACAGAAAATCTACATACTGGAGGAATCAAACCAGAAAAATTGCCTGGAGTGGATAGAGTGATAAGGTTCAGTACTAAGATATAAATGGAGGGGGAGGGCGGGGAGAAGGAAGTAAACTAATAAACTATATTTCTTATTATATACGAGTTCAGAGATAGCTAAACTTTTTTCATCAATATGAGTTTGAAACAACCTCTATTATTAACTGGGGAACCAGAAGTAAAGAATAGGAAGGGAGGAAGTAGGCTTGTTAAAAATTAATATGAACAAGTTTGAAAATCAGTGCACTAAAAATGAATTAATCGTTCTGTCAGGGGAAAAAAAAATGAATCTACCTTTATTTAGCTGCACAAATAAACTTCTAAATTGTTGATTTGTTCTGTTTTTAAATCAATTATTAAATAATACATATTTCAATACTAACAAGCTGAACTTCTGTTTTAGTGCATATGAGAAGCCATTCTAATAGACTAATATTCAAGTAATTTTCTTTTTTTTTTTAAAATTGCAAGACTGTTTCCAGGAAAGAGACACTCAAAGATTACTTTGTTTTGCTTGATGGTACTGTACGTGAAGAACTGATTTCGTTACGTGCTTTTGATGTTCATTAAACTTTCTAGTGGACGAGTCAATATGGGACTAGAACCTGGGAGACTTTCACTGATTTTGTGGATTTTGAACATTTCTCTAGTTCCTTAAAGAACAAATGAAAAACCAACATTCAACATAATGCTGTGATGCAAATTGCCTCTCAAGCTCAAAGATTTAAGATTTCTATTGAGAGGGAGTCATTCATGAATGTTTAAATCAGTCTTTCACAATAATATTGTTGAGAATTTTATGTGTAGATTTTCATGACACTTTAGATATTGTATGGTTATAAAGATTAAGAGCAAAATATGTTTGTATTCAACATTCCAGACTAGATGAAGAGAAAAAAAACACCCACACCACAAAACTCAGCTCGCATCAGCTAATGTGCAGGCTGAGGAATATAAAATTTTTTTAGAGGCCGAGAAAGGGTTTAGAAATCTGCATTAAGCTGTTGTGGTAATCTGATCACTAATTGCCACAAAGACTGCAGTGTGGCTTTATGAGTTTATGCTCCTTTTTCTTACCTTTTCCATCTATCTATAAGCATTGAAAAAAAAAATATGATTTTTGTGTTAAATCATTTTTAGAATAGAATAGAATAGAATAGAATAGAATAGAATCATTAAGGTTGGAAGAGACCTCAAGGATCATCCAGTCCAACTGTCCCCCCCCCACCTATTCACCAGTTTTAAAAAATATAGAATACCATGTTTATCCTAACGATTTGAAGCATTTTGAAATGTCTGTTTATATATGTAATATTTCTGTTATTAAGGGATTAGAGTTTTTCTATTCCTGCTAAACCTCTTGTGAAAAGCCAATGGAAGCCATTTCTTTTTAGCAATGTTTTTTTCATATCACTGTGCTTAAACTTGACTGAAAAAAAAAAGTCAATGTAATCTATCGTCTTGTGCTTCCCTTGTTTCATGAGAAACAGGTAAGTACTACTAAGTAGTTACTTTACATCAGTAAGACTGTATAAAGTATGCATCTTTTTGTTAATGAAAATGTTTTAGATGATATCTGTTATAGTGTCTTTCTATGACAATATCACAGAATGGTATCACAGAATGCTAGGGATTGGAAGAGACCTCTGGAGATCATCTAGTCCAGCTCCAATATAACTATATCTCTTTTTAATTGACATGAAACATTCTTGAAACTAAAAAATGTCTTCTTTTCCAAAGAAGGCTTGAGTTGCTTTCACAAAATAGGTGGTAGGTATTTTGGATTTCCACTTATCTGTCAATGCCAACAACGTTGACAAATACGTTACCTACTGCTCACTCCCCATGATGGCAAATAAAGAAAGTGTTATCATTTCCATAAAATAGTTGCTTCACATCAGCTTCAACTTTAGGGTAAGCAATTAATGCAATATAAAGAAACTTCACTGATAATACAGTTATAATCCAGCCACAAAATTGCTATAAAACGTAGTGAAAAACTGTCTTAATTGAATGCTCTAAGTTCTGACTTTAGAGGGCCTGTGAGACTGACTGTTTCTGGTGGCCACCTGGCTAGAAAATCCCATTTTATGTAGGGATTGTTTTGACAGCAGCCAAGCATGAAGATGAAAAAGTAGCAGCTGCTGATTTAGTTACCCTGGTATCTTCCAGGGGGGGATCCAAGGCTCCCTGAGCATGTTTGGTAAGTTACGACACCTTAATAGCTTTAAGTTGTGAGGTCCAGAAGGAGGTTATCAATGATCAGGCTGCAGTCTTACTCTGAATTTATCAGGGCTTATTATTTTAATGAGTCTAATAAAATGTTTTAGAGGAACATGTAAATTCAGCCAGCCTTTTAGTGAAGAGATCAGCCTGTGCAGTACTTGAACTTAAGATGAGAAAGGGATTTAGTTCAATTTAGTCTGTTGAAATTCAACGTATAATGCTCCGGAATAGCAAGTGAAGGATGAACCGTTTTCTTTCCAAATGAGGAAGCTTCTGAAAGGTTTAAAATGTTCTTTTGAATGGTTTGACTACTGTGCTTTCTGTAAGTCACTCAAATGGTTTAAGTAGGATTCTTCAATGAAGAATAAACTTAAAGAATAATTTTTGATTACTGCATAGAACACAGCACTGAGCATTGTGAAGGAGACCAGCTCTGCTTTTTCTTCTGCCAGTGGTTTCTTATATCACCTGCTATTTTTATCAAGATACCTTTTTATATCAAGCCATAAAATGATCATATAGAACTCAATTTTATTATCTGGTGCTTTATTTTTTATTATGATATATATTACATAGAAGTTATACATTGGTATTATTTTTACATATTTTAGGTTTCTAGCTACTTAAAAAAATTCGGTAATCTATGATCTTGGAAAAGCTTGAAAAATTGGTGACACCTAGGCGTGGGGTCAAGCTAGCAAGGAGAAGGTCGTATAGCTAAGAACAAAAAGAAGTCTAGAACAACTTAAAAAAGAGTAATTTCTTCACTTCTGTGAGTAGTTTCATGCTATGAGTGTGTACTGGGTGCAGTGCCCAGGCGCTGGCAGGGGGCTGCAGGGTCGCCGCTGTGAGGAGAGGCCGGGGCTGCCCTGGGCTGGACACAGCCAGTTTCAACCAGCTCCAGCCCACCCACTGCAGGGCATGGCCAGCCCTGCAGCTGAGGTGGGGGTGTCTTGGGGAAGGGTATTTAAGAAAGGATAAAATGCTGCCCAGATATAGAGGGGTGAAGGAAAAAAATGTGTGAGAAACAGCCCTATGAATGCCAAGGTCAGTGAAGAAGGAGGGGATGGGGCACTCCAAGTCCAGAACAAAGATTACCCTGCAACATGTGGAGGACACCATGGTGGAGTAGGGGAATGGGTGAGGAGGAATGTGTAGCAGAGATGAACTGTTACGGACTGACTGCAGACGCTGTTTGGGGGGTTGGTAGAGGAGTCTGGAGTGAAGGAGTGAACTTAGCCTAGGAAAAAGGAGAGGAAATATGCTGTTTTAATGGGATTTTTTTTTCTTCTTTCCTACCATCCGAACTAGTAGTTACATTTTGTTGTGGTTTATATAGTTGTTTTATTTTCCAGTGTCCCCACACACGCACATGAGGAGGGGAAACTGGGAAAAGAAAAGGAAACGTATGGGTTGAAATAGAAACAGATCTAATAAAAGAGTAAAAACCTCAATACCGATACTAGTATAAAATACAGAAGGTTATGCTCAGCTGATACAGGGGTGGTGAGCTGCACCCCCCAGCAGAGAGTGCTGGTGCCGCACACAGCGAGCAGCGCATCTCCAGCCAGAATGCGACAGTCACCGTGTCCGGCAGGGCCGGGCTGGGGGCACAGAGTGGGGCTCAGGGACAGGATGGTGGGCGAGACCCTCCAGGGGCGGCAGCCATCGAAGAGAAAGGATCGTCCCCAAGAATCTCCTAATTTGTAGGGAGCGTGACGTTTATGGTAGGGAATACTTCTGTTGGCCAGCTTGGGTCAGATTCCCTGGCTTTTACCCCTCCCAGCTTCTACACCTGGGTGTCTCAAAACTGCTCAAGACCTTGATCACTATAGAAACCTGCATTCCATCACTGGCCATCAACTAAATCAAAGTGTCTTATGAACTTTGTTCTCACAGAATTAAGTGCTGCACTCTGCTCTAAAATGCAGCTTTTTTGTGCAGAAAAATTAGTTCTGTGAGTCTATCCCAGCAAAACCAGGACACATTTTTATTTTAATTAGCAGTAAATTTTCCCCAAGTCAAGTTCTGTTGCCCACAATAGCAACTGGCGAGTGATCTCCCTGTCTTTATCTCAGCTCACGACCTCTTTTGTTTTTGTTCTATTTTCTCACTATTGTGTCCCTCTGAGGGAGTGGAGAGAATGAGTGGCTGAGTGGGAACTTGACTGTTGGTCAAGGCTGACCCACCAGAGTTCCTAAACCTGCAACATAGCAAAGAGCATTAATAGTTTGACAGCAGACCTAAATTATTCAAAAGATGACTCATAGTAAGACAAGTTATTCTGTCTTGTGTATATGTGTGTGCACATGTGTGTGTGTACAAGAAAAGGCAAAAGGCTGTATTAATTTCTAATACTTCCTCAGGCACTCTTGGTAGTATTTAATCATTGTCCAGACCTTGAGCGGACTCAGGATTTGCCTTCATCCAGATCAAGTTATCCATACTTAGGAACATAGCTTTTATTGTCAGTGTAAATATGTTAGCGCAGTATCTGGATATTTGTTACCATTCTATCATGTTACCTACATACTGCTTATGGTTTTAATAGTATCATTTTAATGCTAATAAAATATATTAAAAATTCTGTTAATTAATTCTTTTAATATGCAGAAGGTCAACGCCAAAAATGGAAATAAATCATTCAGTCGCTTATCATCACTCCCTGGAGTTTTAGACCTACTACAAAAAGACAGTGTTTGTGCATGGTAAGACCGACCTAAGCTTGATAATGGTATCACTGCATGGCACAACAGCTTTAACCAAATCCTTAGATGCAGTAATATTCAGTTGTTGTCCATGTAAAACCAATATCTCACTCGTACTTTATGGCTTAGGCTCTTACAGATCCTGTTTCTCAACAAAATCAGTTTTTCATGTATGTGCAAGCACTATTAGTCTCCTGATAAAAGTTAGATCCAGCAGCCTTAAAGCATCTACAGGTTTAGATTCACTGGGATACCAAAACTGACCTTTGATCAGTATTTCCTAAAGGGTCAGGTCTTTCATGTGGTATATCAACTAGTCCGTGTATGTATATTTAAGATATTCAGGGGACAGTATGACAGCAACTTTATTTCTCAATGTATTGTAATAAAACCCAACAGAATAAGTATATGTTGCTTAACCATGGTTTATATTCTGATTTGTTAAAAAGGAGATCTTACAAGTTAAAAAAAAAAAGTATCTAGGAGTGTTAAATCCTTCCATAATCATCATTCAGCACCTATGAGTTATAAATGTGTGCTGCAATCAGTGTAAATTAATCTGCAGATTTTTGGTAGTTTTGCATCTAAGAAGACAGGTTACAGTTTGGGGTCTCAAAGTACATTTAAGATACAGCTGGGTGTGGACATATTTTTATAGATGACAGTATGAAAATAAATTGTTTGGGAGCTTCACTCAAAAAAATCCAGCTCTTGGTAAGTTAAAAATCCTTGACATCTAAGCTGTCATTTCTTTTAGTCAAGGTTGTTAATACTTTTTTCTTTTTTAATTAGTTCTCTTGCTAGTTTAAATAAGCACTTGCTACTTCTAGTCTGCTAAATAAAATTACAAATAAAAGCTTAAAACAAATGCGTATGAAAACACTTGAAACTATTCCCAATCTTCAGGCTCCCAGCCCTAGGCTTTCAAATCTGATAGATTCAAATGGGACTAAGTTACAATCGAAAAAACCCAAGGTTTACAACATAGAAAAAAGATGTATAAAAGTAATATCTCAGTTCTCCAGTAGAGCGTTATGGCTTTGGGAATGCTCTTCCACAAACAAGCAAAAAAAAAAACCAAACCCCTGTTTTGCAGATAAAAGTATCTAAATTCTATCTCTCCATGCTGAAATTGTCACTACAATAATACTAGATCTGCACTTTCTAAACAAGCCAGCAATTCACTGACCTTAAAGTTCAAATGGAAATTCTGAAGTGTTTGGTAAAATACATTACTTGTAGCATCCAATCCTCCTTGCAGTGATCCAATGCAATATTCCTTCAGTCCTATGCAGTATACATGAAAAGTCCAAAACTAGATGTGCTCTAACTTATTTCAAAAGATTTGATGCTGAATGTAGAGGAGATATTTTTTTTTTCTGAACATGATGTGTTATTTGAAATGAAAGGTATTTTTTCTGCCATCTGTGGAATTGCATACTGCATAGAGTGTTCAACCTGGATAGTATGTATGAAGAATAATGTTGAAGATGAAATTACAAACATACTGGAAATTAAAGGATTAAAGCTGTGTTTCTACAGCATAGGCAAAAATATACTTTTAACACACACCAAAAAAGAGCAAATAAATGAAAACCAGTGTTGCACTTCAATTGGTCACCAGCAGGCTTTATTAAGCAAAGGAATGGTGGATGTATTTCAGATGACGCTAACTAGATTGTGCTCTGACCTGAAATATACAGTACTTGAAATTTCATGGCTCTATCCCAAACTATTAGTAATGGCAGCTTGTATGCAACAAACTCAGCATGTAGCAAATGATAGATAAGCTAAAGTCTGGGCACCTGTCCATAACTGAATTGTAAATACAATCCTCCGTCTGCCTTCAGGAAAGTAGCGTCTGTCTTACACTTTTTAGCATACAATTAAGAGATGGTTTTTAATTAATATCTCCCATGGTCTATTGCGTTGCATCTCTTTGTTGATAAACTGGTACTATAATTGCAGAATTTATAATTTAGTCTAAGTAAATATTAAATATGTTTATTGTGAATATAGTTTATTTTGGGATGTTTGGAAATGTGGTCAGTGCTATTCACAATTCACATTGATTTGAAAGTGATGTTCTTTTACTTCAGAAGTATACTTTGAAGTTTTTCTTTTAGTGAGATTTCTCATAATATTTAATGTAATAGTTGAACTAATAACAGGTCATATTGAAGGTCATATCCTTAACTTTTCATCAGCTGAGTTTAGTTCATTCTGAGGTTTGCTTTGTGAGGGTTCAGTGCTTGTTTTTTTTGTGGGTTCTTTTTTCCTACTGAGAGAAAAGAATCTGTCTTTCAGTTTGCAAAGAGCAATCTTTAATTTGCATGTAATTTTTTTTCTCACCATTTCAAATTTGGCTTTTATATTCTTTCCCTTATTTTTGGCTTCCTCTGCTGGCTGCATAATGTTAACACTGGACGCAGGGGAGGGGCAGAAACAAGAAAAAAAAAAAGAAAGGAAAGGTCTGTTCCAGCTTAGATTATTTTTTTTTTTCATGATTGCAATATAGTGAAGTTACATAGAATTTAAGAGATTCCACATTTTCTCTTATACATTTTTCCAATTTCACAATATTGTGCAAAAGACATTGCTAAAATAGTACTAGCATTTTCTTCATTGATAAGAATTTGTCCTGATCAAGCTTTTCATCTGCATACAGCAAATGCCAGCAGCCTGATAAGTTTGAAATTCAGACAGTTGTTCCACCTTTATCTTTATTTGCAGAGTCTAAATTTAATTCAGTTACAGTAAAGCTGAAACATCCTCTTCCTTTCCTGAAAAAAAAGCAGATGCAGATTGAATTCAGACAAGATTCACTAAATCTGTACTTGTTTGAGTGGGGCTTTTTATTTCAGTAACAGTTCTGGCATGCAAATTAATTCCAGTATAACAAAGATTTTCAACAACAACCCTTACGCTGAATGTAAAACCACATTCTTCACTTCTAATGAAATTCTGCAATATTTTATCCCAGTGATAGGTGTAACATTTAAATGGGTGATATGTACAAATGACATACTGTTCAAAGTGCAAGCACCATAATGTAACTCTTGAGAATAAGGAAGGAATGATAGGAATCAGTAGCAACAGAGCTAACCGAAGCTTATACTCTTGACAGTCCCAGCTGAAATAATTCTATGAATATTACAAGTTAAAGTTTCTACAGATATGCAGTACAAATGTATTAATTTTTAACATCTCTAGAATACCACTGACAGGAAAAAATAAATCCCTTGTATTCAGTGAGGTGAGAAATCTTGATATTATGAATTCCTGCAGAGCTGTGGAAAAACCAAGGACCCTTGCATCAGTCAAGAAGGCATTTTCAGCTAGAGAGAGCTCCATTTTAAAGCAGTGAAGATGAGACAAGCTTCATCTGTTGAAGAAAAGGAACTAATTATTCCACTTGACTGCAAAAGAAATTACACATTAAAGACAAAGATAATTCTACAGCTACAGTACATAGGCTTGGTATAACAGCAAGGCAGATAAATGTATTTGGCTCATGTGAAGGAAAAAAATAGTTGAAGGGAATAGTGTGGAGTCTAACTGCTGTAGAAATAAGAAGAACAAAATCCTACATTAAAGAGCGCGATACAATTGTAAACTGGAATCACTTAGCCATATTCTTTTTCCAGATCCTTTACAAATTCAGATACTGGACTGTGCAGAAATATTTTAATTTGCATCGGCTGAATTTTATGAAAAAGGCATTTGCATTTATTTATAAGCAGCCAGCACCTTTACTGTGATTGTCAGCTACCTTCTTTCTTGGTAGCGTGTGATTTCAGGGGGGTGGTTAAACAAAAGATTAAATGATCAGACAAAGCCAGACAAAGCAAGAAATTTGAAGAAACAGATTACAGTATTATGAGCCTAAGTGGGCACTACAAGCAAAATGAAATGACCTACCAGCTGTGCAGAATTATCTAATATCTGTTTTCTGTGTGTTCACGAGAGAAAACTGCTCTCCTTCAGAGCTTTCTGTGAAATGTTATGTCCAAATCTACATAAAACTGTCTGTGTTTAACAGAATGTCAGATTTGGCCTTATTGTTAATGAACTTATATCGAAGGTAGTTTTGAATGCTAAATGATGATTACAAGAATGACTGAATGCTTATCCATTCAGAAAAAAATAACCAAACCCCCAAATGTACCTTTAATCTGAAATAAAGCTAGCAAAAAATGCTTTTACTTTCAATTAATATAGGTATGTACATAGCTATCACTGAACCTTCTTTGTGGTTAGTGTGATAAAAGTCTCTTCCCATTTCCTCTTTAATGACCTCACCCTATCAAAGGACAAAGGGTTCATTATTATGCAGTGATATACATAATGTATTTTAAGACATTATTATTAATATAATCTTAATACAGTAATCTATAATACAGTAATATAATACAGCGTTATACAGGCTCTGCCTGAAGGTTCTTAGAAATTAAAAAAAAAAAGGGAAATTTCTTAGAGGAAATTATATGGGAGATTGTCTTGCTCCCTCATAGCCATTGTACTCCATATCCAAAATGCATGTTTGCATTTGTCCCTGGGCAGACTCCAGAGCTGTACACAGAGTATGCCTTAGAGGGTGCTAGGTGACATAGCCCAGGGCCAGGGCTACTCTAACAACTAACCAGAGCAGATATAGAGCTCCAGCTCGCAGGAGCAATACAGAGCACGGCACTGCTTTATTTGTGAGTACAGATGTAGTATAAACATCCTGCTCTACCTGTGGTTCTTCCTGAAACATCAATATTACAGTAAGCCTAGTATTTGGCCTAGGGCCCAATTATTGAAACATCATTTTGTTTTGTTAAGGCCATTTAGTTTAATTGCATTGAAAAAAGGAATTCTAATGCTAAAATTTATTTCCATACTTTTTTATTATTATTTGGTTTTGTGTGGAACCAGATGTTTTGATTAAAGATAGGAAAGGTTATGAATGATTGAAACTCATGCCAAACAAAACCTGTCCAGTGACTGTATATCACTGTGTCAAACATATAAATGTTTTTCCATGCTTAAGAAAGATGGATTTAGCAGTCAAAATAGGCACCAGTTTGTATTCCAGCTGTTTCAAGGAACTGAAAATAAGAGACAAGAGGTATGACATATATTGGTTTTTTTGTTGTTGTTTAATATATATACATATAAAGATTATTTTTCTTCAAGAGACCGTTGTTTTCCCCTGACCTCCCCAAAGATCTTTGTCATGTGATTAATATGTTAATGACCACAGTATATTCTGTTCCATATATTGTTCTCATCAACTGCAATCTTACTCTCTTTAAAAATTAGTTCTTCAATGAAGATATACCATTCATAACTCTGTGGTAAAACCTTAATTACCTTCTCCTGTGTCTCACATTGTGGAGCAGATCTGGCAATCACAGTTCACATCAAACCCCAAACCCCAGAGATGTCTCTTATTACACTGATATGTACAGCGTTTAGATCAGTACTTCACTCCATTGTGCTTTTTTAATCCATAACTGTCTCAGGGGTAAATCAAGAATAGTGCTGGAAAAAAGTGATCTCTACTTTGCTAATCCTCTTTTTATAATGCTGGTGTTTTGGAGTTGGATTCAGGTAATATACATTTCACTCACAAAAAAAAAGAGAAAATATAGTGAAGTTTTTGTACGTAAGAATTAAAAAATTCCTTCTTCATTAGCCAATATTCATTCAGTTCTTGCTTGCTTCCGCTGTGACTTATTTGATTGATTTCTTTTAGCTTCTGCAAATGCATATTAAAAATGTAAGCCCTTCTCTATTTAACAGCTCTGTAGAACAGTTTCCCTGTCTAGAAGGTTCACCCAGATGCAATACAACTCTTCCTATTTATTTCTCCTTACAGATCTTTCAGAAAGCAGGCATGTAATAGTCTTACTTTGACTCTCTTCTCCCTTTGGTGTGTTAACTCCTCCCCACACCCAGTTTTAGTCCTTCTGTTGCATTTCACACTTTGTTTATCTTTAATTCAGGTGGTTCAATTTTTTTCAAATCACTTTTAAAGAACCTCCTGATTTTCTCTTTTGTTTTTGCCAACAACAGTAACAACAAAAAACTACAAAAAATTCTATGACCCAAAAGTAGTTTCTAGTTAGATATTTCTTAGTATATTTCTTAGTATATATTCTCCTGAGTCGGTATGCAATTGAATGTCTCAATATTTCCATATTTTAACTAACATTCTCTTCTTGCTCTGTGGTACCTGGAGTAGTCTTTTACTATTTTTAATCTTTTAATATTTGTCTTAATGTAAGAAGAAATTTAATGAATGTAGAAGAATAAAGCAGTTGTTTTCTTCTAGCCTTGCGCTGTGTTGAAAACTTTCGTATCTTCCTTATTCTGCCAGGTCCCCTGATTCTCTAAACCACTTTTTCTTCATGAAGAATTTACATACTTGTTAATTTACATGCTCTTTTAGTGGAAACTATCTTCCCTCTCTTGCATTTATTGCTAGTATTATTATTCTGGTACCATTGTATCTAGCATTACATCAATTTATGCATTTATGCCCAACTGTGAAACAAACAAATATTCCATTTTATTTCAGGCTGGTAGTCTATTCATCTTATGTAAAAATGTTGGGGATGGTTGCTGTGAATTATTCCTCTGAACTAATCATGTTGCTTAGATCCTCTTTGTCCTGTTTGCCACACTGTCATGGCACTTGCAAATTCCTGAAAAAATCCTCTGAATCACTGCAGTTCTCCCTGCTGGACATGTTCTTGGGTTGCAGCATTTCCATCACCATACAGTTATACATGCCTTTTTGTTGTTTGAAAAATTGTGACTTGAATCTCTGCATATTTTTCTGCTTCAAAATTCTTTTCTGTTTCTAATTAGAATTTGAAGTAATGTTCACAGTGTCAGAACACAGTCTGTATTGCACAATATGTGAAAGCAAATGGGTGGTCTCTTATGTTTGAAACAAATTAGCTGGCTTTTGCCAGTTTGAATTGTCTTACACACCCTGTGTTAGTCAAAAACTAGCTTAGTCATAAACTCTTTGTTTTTATCTTTCCTTTCACTATGTACTCAAAAACATACTGGTCATCTATCCCAGTTCAGAATAAATGAAGTTCTCTTCATCTATATTTTAGTTTCCGTTTCCTGTCTTGCTGAAAACTACTGGAAACATCAAATACTTTGGAATAAACTAATGTCAGCTCTGTATTCTTTTAACATTTTGTAAAAACTTATTTAAACATTTTTGCATTTTCTAAGCAGTTTGTTAAGAGCTGGATCTCTTTCCTTTCTTTCCCACGCCAGTGATAAATTTTTAGTTTCTGTGTTTTACTCTTGATCCATTTTGTGGTCAGAAGTTACTCAAAAACAGTCTACTTTATTCTGCATTTATGTGTTAGCAGATCAGATTGTTTAAGACCAGCCTCTTCATAATACAATAGTTATTTCTAAGTGGCTCTCACTGCAGTCTCTTAAACATTCATATGATTCCCCACAATTCCCACAGCAAATTACTAATGAAGATATGTCATTTAGAATTCCGTCTTTCAGCATGAACTACATACTGACCTAACGACATTTCTGCATACTCAAAGGAAAAAACTTCTGCAATCTACCTATTAATTAGATAGAATTTAAGTTTAAAATTTGTAAATGTTTTTAATATCTTTTGTAAATTAATAATAAAAATATCTTTGTTGCTGTTTTTCATGTGACTGATTTAGTAAGCATAGAATTTCCTATCAAAATAAGCCAGATGAAATGGAGGCCTTTTACAGAGTACTCCATGGGACAGGAAACAGGATACTCTACTCCCTACATTGATTCCAGCTAACAACTTCAATTTTCAGTAATAATACAATAATTGTAATCCAATAGCAAGTGAAAATTAATTTGCTCTGTAAATTTTAATCCGAATTTCTCCCTAAAACATTCACTAATGCAGTTAAGAAATACTAGGAAAGGAGTATGTAAAGTAGATGGAGTAAGATATAAACGATGTGGTGTGGGCATTGTTTCTTTGGCAAACAGCTGCTTTGATTCTAGCAATACAGAATGTCAGTTCTACTTCTTGATTCCTGCTGAGATATGTCTATACTACAGGAAGCAATTATACTCTAAGGTGGATTTCCTTAGGCTGAGCTGACTTGATGAATATATTTCATTTGCACTCTTGGAACATTCCTTTTTCACTTGTTCCCTCTCTTCACCTGCACTCTTTTCCTGCTACTTAAAACATGTTACGTATCTGCTCAAATTAACTTTTCTGTGAAGATTCAAGCAAGGAAGAGATAGTCTTGGCATCATCAGTCATTTGATCTCATTTCCTCTTAAGTAATAAACACATAGTTCTTTTTGCCTTCTTACTCTAATATTCAGTATACAGTATAAGACGGTTCAGAAATTAGACTTGCAGATACCCTTTTTTGAATACCATTTACAAAATATTAATAAAAAATAAAGCTCATTTGCAGATTTTTATATAATACAGATGGAATTTCTCGGCAAAACCAGAGAAGGAATACAAGCCCTCTACGCAACAGACCAGCCTCTGAGGGACAGATCAGTCTTTTCCCCACTCTGTCTAATTTCAGACTAGTGACTGAAGTCCAACTTTAGTCTATCAGCTAAATGCCCTTAAATCATTAGCTCTTGCCTTGTCTGAGTTTCAGTATTTTTCTCTCACTCTCTCTCCCTTTCCCTACCCACAGCCTGAAAAAACACCCTACCTTTAAAGAGAAAGTATAAAACTTGTGTATTGCTGACATCTCTAATCACTGTTAGCCCTTTGTTACTCTCCTATCTAAATTGTCCTCTGTGAAACCTGTGGAAATAACTTGAGCTCCTCATAATACTAAGTAAATACATTCTGTATTTTCTTTAAGATATTTATTGATTAGTGGGACTGTATTAGTTTTAATCTGCTGTGCCTATATTCCTCAAACTTCTAGGAAAGCCAAATCATGCCACTTCTCCGAAGTAAAGTATTTTTAAAAATATGTTAGTGGGACTGTGCTGCTACCAAAAATTGCTTCTAACAAAAATCACTCTCTTCCTGCTACTGAAAGCCTCTGTAATAGTATAATTGCAACAATTCTATCAGTTTATCTTAGTTGGGCAAGTAATCAAGGATGGCAGATTGTGGCAGTCCAAAATCAGCACATTATAGCCATTCAGCAACACCTCACTGCATGGCCAAAGTAATAGAAAACAGGATGCCACAGCTGATAAATGATTATATTTAAAAGTAGAAATAGTGAAGAAAACAGATTTTGGAAGTGCTATCAAACTTTATTAGGGAAATATAAATTATTCCTGGATTAATATGAAAGGGTTTATATAATTTTGAACTGGCAAGCTGAAATATACAACCCAAGAAGAAGCAGACAGTACAAATAAGGCTTTAATTGCTCTGCATGGAGTGGATCTTGAGAATGTCAGTTCTCAAGTAATCATTCTTCTTATGCTTAAGAAAAAAAGTTTGTATTTAGTATAGTTTTGCTTCACAGGTCACTGCTTACATATTAATTAATTACAAAACGAAAAATTTTAGTGGAAATCTTAGCAAAAAAGGCTTAAACTTTTCGTGACTATAGGAATGAGAGAGTAATGTTTGAATTCACTCTACAACAAAAGACTATGATTTTTTTCAAAACATATGTATACGTATATATTAGAAAATAGTTCAAACAAGAGAAAATCCAAATGGTATTTTAGGGACTCCTCAGAGAATCACAAAATATTTGAGGTCAGAAGGGACCTCTGGAGGTCATTCGGTCCAACTCCACTGCTTGAGCAGGGCCACCTAGAGCCAGTTGCCCAGGATGATGTACAGATGGCTTTTGAATGTGTCCAAGGATGGACACTCCACAACCTTTCTGGGTAACCTGTGCCAGCAATCAGTCACCCTCACAGTACAGAATTGTTTCCTAGTGTTCAGACGGGACAACCTGTGTTTCAGTTGGTGCCTATTGCCTCCGGTCATGTCATTGGGCACCACTGAAAAGAACCAGGTTCTATGGACCCTCTGTGCACTCTCCTTCAGGTATTTATACATGTTGATAAGATCCCCACTGAGCCTTCTTTTTCCTATGCTAAAAACAAAACTCACCTTGACTTCAGATTCATCAGAATGTCATTCCCAGAGAAAATATAGAAATGTAAAGCTGACCATTTAAAGTCCTCTGGAGTAATCTGAGAAGATATGGGAATAGAAAGAAAGAGAGAAATAGCCATACTAAGAAGACAAAACAGAGTCCAGAATATTATCGGACACTTTATTCTGCTTGCTCAGAAAATCTACAGTCTTGAATAAAACGGAGGAATTGGAAGAAAGAGGAAAGGAAGGGAAATAAGAAAGAGGCAGAGATCACAATGAACGGTGCTATAGGAAGCGACAGGTTGCATAAATAAGGGATTTTTTATCAGCTATGAAAAAAATCAGCGCAAGAAAATAGATGCTCTCAAAATGTTTGAGGAAAAATTCCTTTGAGACAAGACAAGTCTGCAGAAAAAAGGTTGAGAAAGCAAACTAGGCTTCTTAGTGCTAACAATTATGAAGACTAAAATAATAAATGGATTAAAACGTTGCAATTACAATATTATCTGGAAAGTAGACAAGGAGTCAGATGTACTATTGAAGGACAAGAGTGAGATGTTAGTAACAAATGAGGTTCATATTGCCAAGAGGCTGAATCAGTCCTTTGCTACTGTATGCATGAAATAATTTGAAGGTCATATTCCACAGCCTAGGATAAATTTTCCTAGTGAAGGAAGTGAAATGCTACAAGGCTTTATGGTCACAATGAAGCTGGGAGTTAGGAAATTAGACCTATTAAAACTGACATACTACCAGGTCAGGATAAATTACATCCTGGACTTCTCCAAGAAACTCTGCAACAAGCGACAGGAACACTTTTGGATTAGATATTTGGCTTAGTATGGAAAAGTAAAAGACTGAGAGATTCACCGTGAGCAGCTAAGATAATTTATCATTTAAGTAAGGGATCTAAATGTTACATGAGCACTACCAATCAGAACTAAACATTAATTGTATCTAATGTTCTGGAAACACTGATATGAGAAATACTTCATCATAAGAAACTGCAATTTACAGAAATTGCTAAGTACGATAATAAATATGTGAAATCACATAGGCATTGATTCTCTTTGATAACAATTTTAATTCATCTAATCTTTGCTACACTCTGCAGTGTATTTCAACTTAAGTTCAGAAACAGTTATCTTTGGAGGTTGTTTTAACAAGTTTTATTTTGAGGGATTGGTGGCTGAATGGTTAAATTATTTGTCACATATCCCAAAACAGGAATGTATGCCTTGGTCATAAAGGAAAAGGCTACTTTAATCAGTCTCATTATAAGTGGTTACTGGATAGTCAGACGCAGCAGTCAAAGGCAGCCAGATATAACGACCAATTACTTTGTTATGTACTGCTAACTTCAGAAGTGGGTTCTGGGTTGAATTGATCTTGTTAAGGTGGTGAACCACACAGTTTAGAAAGACATTTGATTTAATAGCGCATACATGTGGTCTTTTATGTGTGTGCACATATATATGTGTATGTATGTATATATGCTATGTATATGTGTGTGTATATATATCACAATTTGCATTTCTTCTTTTAATTGTCATATTTACATTCTTGACAAATTTCTGTATTACATGTTTTCCTAATTACATGAATATTTAATTTATGATTATTTTAAGCACTAAGCAAGTTTTCAGTAGAACACCACCACTAGAAATTTACTTCCCCATCATGACATTGTGAAGGTGACAGTATTACAATTGGTGTTATGAAATACACTGTGGAAAATATTAGGTACGTAAGAGAAGGACTCTTGTGATAAACTATTCAGTTTTACCAGTCAATAAGCACATTTTATGGCAGAAGCATAGAAGTCAGCACTTTGGCTATTTGAAATATCATGCAAGAGTGGTGAAGCACAGCAGGTTCCAAACATCTTTAAACTAAGAGTAAGACATGGGCAAGCGAGGAAGAAAAGAGGAAGTGATTCAAATTCAGATGTAATGTTAGTCAAATACAAAAAATGGAAATTTGGCAGAGGTTAGGATTTTGGTTGCCTTTTATGTTACTGGGATGACATGGGTGATTGTGAGGAAAGGTTTATGTCTACCTAAATCAGTGTTTGTGACAAAATGTTGCCATATTTATTTAAAGATATTTTAGGCTTTGAAAGGTTTAACAGCAAATAGAAAAATACTCATTTCAGTATTTCTAAATCTAGCATTGGTCCAAGTCTATGACAATTCTGTGACGAAAACATTGGGCCTCGAAGTTACATAGTCAAGTGGTTTGCATGCCATTCCTGGTTGGAGCTGTCAAAGAATCAAGGTACTCTTATGATTCTGGGAGCTCATTTAGAGACAATAGGATAAGCACACAGAATCAAAAACTATCTCTGAACAACTGAGCACGGGAGCAGAAAATACTGCTCTGGAGCACCCTAGTGAGGATAACTAGCCTGATATTTTTTTTGCTTAATCTATACAGGTTAATGTGTGCATACACAAATATGTGAACCTACTTAGTGAATCAACTCATTCAGAATGATCTTTAATATGTATTTAATTATGATTTACTTAATTCTGGGCATGCTAAAAGTCACAATAACGAAAAGCCTCTAGAATATAGCAGTGGGAATGCTAATGGAGACAGAACAGACAAGATGTCCAACAAGATATTCAGTCACGTATCAGGGAAACAGGTAGTAATGCAATCAGAAAAAAAAAATCTAGAGAAAAATCAGTGGAAGCTTCTTCATAGATTTCTGAACTTTATTTCCATTTCTGGAGGTAATTTAAAGCCCAAACAATTAAGATGAAACTTACAAAATCTCAATTTATCAGTCAGTTCAATCTATCAAGACAGTAGTAACCTCAAACTTTCATCTGGAGATTTTGGGCCTATAAAATTTGTTCATCTCATTCATTAATAGACACGTTCACATTCAGTTGGTGAAAGATTTTTCAGCTCTAAAAAGTGATCACAACTAGTTTAAAGGTGAAGCAAAGATCGGGTTCATCTTAGAAACTGGAAGCCAGCTGGAGCCTTAGCCTTGGGCTACTGTAGACAGAGGAGTAGAAATGAGAAACAGATAGGTACTTACAATCTAACCTGCCCGAGAGAAAGAAACTAACCTTTAAAAAGGTCTCATTCCCATTCCCTCCACATAAAACCACTTGGAGATGCATGTTATATGTCCCTAGTAACATTTGCATTTTATACTCAATTAATTAGAAGTGCTTGCTTTCTTTCAAGTTTTAAAAACTATTACTGTTACAAAAAGACTAAACCCCTAATATCAAATCAAAAGCACAAATGCACCATATGACCAACATACTACAATTTGATTTCCTATGTTGTAATTGTATAAGTGTCTGCTAATTATACTCTCTGCTGAGAATGTTCTTGGTATATTCTTATAGAGTTATGTTTCTTAGTTCTTTTTATTTACTTGTATAGTTATATTGGCAATGTTATTTGAGACACAAGTTCAAGCCAACAATACATATTCATATTAAAATTCTCAGTAAAACTGAGGAGTTTTGTAAATGTTGTAAACTTCTTTTTGATAAATGTCATTATCAAACAAATATATATGATTCAATTAACTATTAAAATATATTTTCTCATATAACAATATATTTAGCTTGAGTTCTGAAAAACAAATAATGACTAAAAATTTATTTTTCACTATATTTAAGTAGATTTTTTGCATAATTATACCTCCTATTGACTAAAGTTTGAAGATTCTAAGTCTGAAGTTATGACTCTTAACAGAAACAGTATTAATAAAAGCTAATTTATATGCATTGTCATAGCGTTGTGAAAGGAAAGTGAAACTACCTATTTCTTCTTTCTGAAGTAGTGCAGTTTCATGCTACAAAAATGAGTAGAACCATTCTTTAAGAGCCTCATTTAAAACTAATTAGACAGAAACTGAAATCCACAATCCTTTCCTGTTTATGCCATTACAACATTATTTTCTCTTTGTCAATATAAAACTTGAAAGACTCTCAAAACTACCTTTTCTAAACACAGAAGTCTTGAGTTGTAACTCAGCTGGATTTTCATTAATCTTAAGGTTTTAAATAAGTGACCAATATCACCAGACATCTAATAAGAATTTAATTTCAAAATATTTGCAGCATGTGTTAGGTTGTAAATTACAGACTTTAATAAAATGCTGATTTAGCTGAAGAAATTCCAAGTGAACTCATTTGTGCTTAAAGTCATATTTGTTCATATTTAAAGACTTACTCTGTTTTACAGAGTGTTCTATATCTACAATATGATGAACTCTGAACTACCTTTAAATTTGGTTTATGCAAAAAAGAGAATATACACACAAATGTGTAGAATATTAATGAGAAAATTAAACCAAAACCACGACACCTGTCTGTCTTATTTATTTCCATGTCTTTCTCTTATAGTAGCAGAAGTCAGAAAAATCTCAAAGTATAAAAAATTAAATATAAAAATAAACTACTATATTTGTTCAGAAACTTCAGAGGTCTTGTTTTGCTGATGTTCAAGGACATGCAAAGATTTGGGTCAGTTTTCACTGTATTCTAATAAGTTCATTTACCTGTTATAAAATCACCAGTCTCAAAGAATTAAAAATACTTGTTTCAGCAACTTGAAATATAAGAAATTTTGAACTAAACATATTAGTCAGAAAAATAAAAATGCGAAATTAATTTCATTTATTAAAATATATTTCTGTTCTGCTCCATTTTCAGGTTTTGTTCCTATCCCCTCTGATTCTTTCTATTGTCTCATAGTTTTTCTGTGAATTCCTTTATTTGTAGCTCTTTTTTCATCAAATCATTGCATACAGTGTTCTTGTTCCAAATTGATTCACAATTATAACAACTTTAATTATAATTCTGACTTGTTTCAATGCGATTAATTTATTTTCTGTTGCCTTTACCTTGTCATTCTTCTAATGTTTGATTCCTTTAATTCTGAGTAGAAAACTGTTCATAGTGATATATCAAGATGTTGCATTAGTTGTTATGTGTGACTCTAAAACATATTGTTTGCCCCTTTCTGTTTTGAAAAAATTAATCAAAAAAATAAAAAGCCTTTGTAACCTTAACGGATTTAGAAGAAATGGAGGTCTAAGTCTGTTCCTTAAACTATATATAGTCTCCTATGTATACAGTCTCCTTTGCCATCCTCACCAGAAGGTGCTATATATGTTACAGAAGCAAAAGGGGAAAGTCTTCCTTTATGAAAGCAAATCTCTTCAAGTAGAACCTAAAAAATGACCCCCAATGAGTTGTACAGAAGTAGAAGGTACTTCCAATACATTTTTATATGTAGATGTCATTTTTAACTTGAAATGATGGCTAATGCTAAGGTGCAGGAGTCGTAGATTTCTTTTCCGCAAGAAAGTTTGCCTCCGTTTCCTGCTTTTCAGCACAAGTCATGACCTTGTCTGAAGTCATGTACTCATCCCAGTGGCAGCAGGCGTGACCTCTTCTGACCAGGGACAACTTTGCAACATGTGGCCCTGTTCAGTCTGCAGCTTTGTAGCAATTCAGAATCTGGAAGGCTTAGCTCTTTGTCAATCCTCAGTTTCATTTTCTTTTCTGTTTCCATTATTTTTTTGTGCTACTTTAAAAGAGGACTTGAAAGTGACAGCTCGTTATCCTGCTTTGTGATTTATGATGGAGAAGACAGAAAAAGATACCTACTCTGAAGAAACAATGGCTGTTTTGAAACATTGGAACAGAAGCAGCAAAAAGAAAAGATGTTAGCCCTTACGGGGCCTGGAGTGTCCTGCAGGTTTTCAGTGTTTAGTGTGCATAAATCAGTGTACAACTTGTTTTCAGTCTGCAAGAGGTTATGGACTTCTTTCTGTCAAGCTTTTTGTTCTTGGATGTTCACATCAGCTCTGATATTAATTTCATGTTCAGCAGAAAATGAAATGCCAAAGTGCAGTTCAGGTGAAATCAGTATATTTTGTTTGGTCTTGTACTAAAACAGGGAGTTTTAGATTGTTTTAGAAGAAAATTTCAAAAAGCTGCAGCATTTGAAGACAAAATACATGGGCAATCTTTAGAGGTATGAAATATTGAGGAAATTTAGACTCAACTAGATAATCTTTAAAATCTTTAAAAAGTGAAGAAGGAATGAGCAAAAACCTGTTAAATATATGTAATTACAGAGTTAGTGAAAGAGAAGAAGCCCAGAAGTATTTACTATTTGAAACATCCCACCGTGTGAAGTGTAAACTGAGTTGTTCAAAGTTCCATCTATACTTGTATACCATTGAGGTATGCCAAGGATTAAAATGTTAGAGAAGGAAAGATAAACCTTGTCATGGGTTTATGATAATACATTTTTCGTCCATGCAGGTGGTTCTGTTCTGGTTTCGACTGAGATGATGGGGTTAATTTTTCTTTCTACTAGCTGGTATAGGGCTGTGTTTTGGATTTGGTAGAATAATGTTAATAACACACTGATGATTTTAGTTGCTGCTGGTGTACTGTCTACACTAACTCAAGGACTTTTCAGCTTCCACTGTGCTGCCAGGTGCACCAGAAGCTGGGAGAGCACAGCCAGGGCAGCTGGCACAGGCTGGCCAGACGGATAGAATAGAGTAGAGTAGAGTAGAGTAGAATAGAATAGAATAGAATAGAATAGAATAGAATAGAATAGAATAGAATAGAATAGAATAGNACCACTAAACCATGTCCTTCAGTACTGCATCTAACCTTTCCTTAAATACCCGCAGGGACGGTGACTCCACCACCTCCTTGGGCAACCTGTTCCAATGCCCAACCACCCTTTCAGAGAAGAAATTTCTCCTAATCTCCAATCTGAACCTCCCCTGGCGCAACTATTCCCTGCCACTTAACGTAACGCTCTGGATAGAACTGAGGAAGCTAGTCAGGAGGCAGATTCGATGCTTAGAAACAGACTAGGGGCTGGATTGTTTTATTTTCCTTTCACATGTAGTGAGCAATTGCATTTCTGCATATTGTTATTATCATCATTATTATCATCATCTTCCTTACATATCCTATTAAACCGTCTTTATCTCAACCCACAAGGATTTTTTTTAGTAGTTGTCTCCATTGCCTTGCAGGCAGGAGGGGTGAGCGAGAGGCTCTGTGGTGCTTAACTGCTGACTGGGGTTACACCACAAGAGTCCATTTTTTATGCCTAGTGTGGGGGTTGGAGAGTTCAAGAGAAAAGCAGATTTGATTGGAATATGTTAAATCAAATTTATACCTGTTATTGCTATTTAGCTATTAATTGGCAGGCTCCTGTGCTTGCCATGGGGCTGGCTTGTCTTACTGTATAGTAGAGTGTAGTGTTCATTAGTGGCTGCTGTTTGCTTTTGCTGCTCACTGTACTGCTGTACTGCTGATCATCTGACTGCACTGTGCCTGGGAACATTTTGATAACACCAGTGGCGATGTGCTTGGGCTGGCCGATGGCCAGGGCATCACTGATGTTTCTGTGCTGCTGTACTGTCAGGCTGGAGCTCCTATGTGAACCCAAGTCAAAGAGACTCGACTCAAAGGGACTTGTGGATGAGTTCACGTGGGCAGGACACTCCAAAGCATCTGTGGTCATGCATAAGCCCACACCAGAGCAGGTACCTATCAAAGCCTCTATGGCTGTGGGTATGTCTGTGTTACAGCAGATATATCTCTGAAGGGATTGGGACCCGAGGAGAAATCCATGCTGAAGGAGGTAAACCTTGAAGCATCTGTGGCTGTGGGTAAGCCCATGCTGCAGCAGGAGCACCTTGAAACATCAGTGACTGTGCATGAGGTCATGATAGAGCACCTGAAAGTGTGTGGCCATGGATGAACTCATGACAGAGAAGATTTGCTTCTGAAGGGACTGTGATGGTGGGTAAGGCCACACTGTAGTAGGTATATCTCTGAAGGCATTGTGGCCCATGGATAAGGCCACACTGGACCAGGTGCACCTTGAATTGAATGTGGCTGTGGACAAATCTATGCCTCAGCAGGTGTGCCCCTGGAGAGAGTGTGGCTGATAGATAAGGCTGCATATGGAGCAGGTACACCCCTAAGGGAATGTAGTCTGTGGAAAAGTCCAAGCCAGACCAAGAGCAAGGGGAGGAGTTCACTGCAGTGTTAAACCTGATGAACTGGTTCAAATGGACCAGGGATGGAGATTGTAACGGAAATACCTTTAAACTGTTGTAATCCGGGATTTTAGTTGAATGTTATGGGAATTACTGTAGCAGGAACCACCTGAATCAAAGGAGGACAAACCTTACAAGCAGCAGCGTGAACGCAGCAGTTATCTGATCTGAGCTGACTTTGGTGCCCAGCAACTCCCCATCCCTGGTAGTGTTCAAGGCCAGGCTGGATGGGGCTTTGGGCATCCTGGTCCAGTGGAGGGTGTCCCTGCCCATAGCAGGGGTGTTGGAACTAGATGGTCTTTGATGTCCCTTCCAACCCAAACCATTCTATGAGTCTGAGTCTATGATTCTATAACTCCATGCATCACACCATCTCTTGTGTCCTGAGTGATCACCATGACAGGTGGAGCCCAAAGTCATTCATCTCTGATTCCCTTCTTCAGAAAACTACCTATAAAGGTATAAAGGATGTTAACAAAACTGATTAGCGGTATTAAACAGATCTCTTATGAGGACAAATTAAATAACCAAGAATTTTTAAGCTCAAGAATGATGTATCTGAGGGAGAATACGAGAGATCGCAACCAAATAATAAATTCAGTCATGAATGCAGCTAACAAAATGCAGCTGCGAAAATGCAATTTGTCTTTAACAACTTGCCAGAATGTTTGTGAAGCTGAAAGCTTAGAAACTTCAAGAGTTAACTAAATGAATATACCTCCAACATGGACTACTAAAAAGTGGCAAAACCTCTGAAATAATTAATTTCTTAGTCTTCTGTTGTTTAAAAATACTAGGGTATTCTATGAGAAAGATCTCTGTGTGATTGCCCTGCTATATTGCACTTTCCTGAGTACCTTCTACAAGTAACTATCAGGGACAGGATACAGAGCTAAGCATGCATTGAATGTTAACCAGAAAAGCAGTTATCACCAAATGAAAAAATGTGTAAAAAAAATTAAAGCATTTGAAGATGTAGGATGACATTCAAATGCAAAGAAGTAACAGCCTAGTGTTTGCAAACACAGGAAAATGCAAGTAGATTTGTGAGAAAAACAGAGCATGAGAGGTGATAACCAGTAAGCTTGCTTACGTTTTTTTCTCTATCTGTATGTATGAATATACACACACAAACCCCAACTACTGCAGAGTCAACAAAGAAACATGCTAACTAAATATTAGTAACAATAGAACTTTTTCTCTCCCTCTACTCTGCTCTTGTGAGACCCCACCTGGAGTACTGTGTCCAGCTCTGGGGTCCCCAGTACAGGAAAGACATGGAGCTGCTGGAGCAAGTCCAGAGGAGGGCCACAAAGCTGATCAGAGGGCTGGAGCGCCTCTCCTACGAGGTCAGGCTGAGGGAGTTGGGCTTGTTCAGCCTAGAGAAGAGAAGGCTCCAGGGAGACCTAATTGTGACCTTCCAATACCTAAAGGGGGCCTACAGGAAAGCTGGAGAGGGACTGTTTATTAAGGATTGCAGTGATAGGACAAGGGGTAATGGGTTTAAACTAAAAGAGGGGAGATTTAGATTGGAAGTTAGGAAGAACTTTACTGTGAAGCTGGTGAGGCACTGGAACAGATTGCCCAGAGAAGGTGTGGAGGCCTTGTTCCTGGAAATGTTTCATGTCAGGTTGAATGAGACTTTGGGTAACCTTGTCTAGTGTAGAGTGTCCCTGCCCATGGCAGGGAGATTGGAACTAGATGATCCTTGTGGTCCCTTCCAAACCCAACCATTCTATGATTCTATGAACTTATTCCTTTCTGGAAGCAATTTGAGTATGACCAACTTAGTTCAGGGCTACCAAAAGAAAATATAAAATGTTGTAGAAGTCGTATTTTAAAATCAACAGAATGGTCAATTCTCTTACAAATTGGATAGTCACATCACTGCAAAATAAATGAACATTTTTCCCATATTCAAGAAGGTATAATTAAGCCTACATAAATTTCAGAAGTACTGACTGATACTCACTCATTCTAGTACATAAAAAGCTTTTCCCATACCATGAAAAAGTTTACCAGAAAAATCAGCATCTTGTAAATTATGTTAGAAAATTGATCAAAGCACCAGTGCACAATGCATATTACTCAGTAGAAAAATTAGGAAAGTAACCATTTTAAAAATAGTTTCATACATGAATGTACTTGCTGTCTGTTTCTTAACATGTAAAAAGAATAATAATTAAGGAGAATATGAGTCATAGTTGTTTCTGCTAGGGGAACGGAAGCGTGATCTTTCTCTTCTTCCTTGTGTTTCTCTGCATTAATTAATACCTACTAAAGTTCTGCGGATGCAGTCCATAAAGAAGTCATGTACAGACTGATGTTTGTCCAGGCAAAGGGAGCCAGAAGTGAAAACTGGGTAGAAAAGGTTAGAAAATGAAAACTAAAACAAAACCAAAACAAAATCAAACAAACAAACAAAAAACCACACACAAAAAACCCCCAAACCAACCAACCAGCCAATAAAAAAAACCCAAAAGCAAACCACAAAATGAAAAAAAAACCAAACCCAAAAAAAACACCAACCAAAAAACCACAAACCAACCAACCAACCAAACAAACAAAAAAAAACCAAGAGAAGTTTTCACTGGTTTCAGCCTGAGATGTGAAGACGTTAGAGAAAGAAATCAAAATCCTACTCTGAAAAAAAGGAAAAATCTCTTTGAGGCTCAGAACTTTATGAATTACTTGGGTGCATGAAAATGGTAACTGAATATCTGGTTTTTTAGGCATTGAGAAGGACATCAAAGAGAGTACTGAAGGACTTTCAGAAAAAGTTGGAGAAAAAGAGGAGAAGGAAAGGGGAAGTAAAGTTCTTCTCCGAGGGCATTGCTACAAAATAATTCATATAGTAGAAGACAAAGTGGATAAGTTCAGTAAAGAAAATAAATAGTGAAAAGGATTTCAAGAAGAAATGGTCAAAAGTGTTGCAAAAAGAATGACCTAAAGTGAACTGGGCATATGCATTAATACTGAGTATAAGAGAGCAGAAAAATGAATGAGTGAGAAGCAAAACAATGTGAGGCATTCAGTTTAGGATGAGCTAAATTCTTAGTTCCTATGAACACTCAAAATAATGTAAAATGCCTCTGGTTATTTTCTTTAGGCTAATTTCTAAATAATTAGCAACAGCAGGCTAAAAAATGCTTAATTTAGTTACTTCTGAGTGTGAAATTGTCCTTCCTTCCTTCATTTCAGGTCTCATAGTTGTGGCAGACGTCATTTTTAACATATGTACTGTTGCTGATGTTGGTCTGATTGGGTCATCTGTTTTTTTAACAATACTGAAATAGCTGGAGATGTTCAGTGTTAATATTTTATACTTTTTTTTCCCTCTAATACACATCTGAAAAATAGTTTTTATATTAAATTAAATTAATATAATAACATCAATACATATAGAAAATACTTTATTTGTTATCACAAATGTCATTCCACAGACGTGAAACACTGCAACATCAAAGAAAGCCTTCAACATCCATCACTGCATCAGAAAATGTTTTTCTACTTAATGGCACCAAGCAAATTGCTGCAAATTTATTTAAAGGGTTATGATCTCTTTTTTTTCAGGAAGTTTATAGTAACGCATATACACATTTCAACATTTCTCTGTATTTCAAAGAAAAAAAAGCTGAGAAAATTAAGCCTAAGAGGACTGTGCTAATTTTACTTTTCCTGTTATATTTTCAACAAATTTTTTTTCTCTCCTTCTTTAACATTGTTCTGTGTTTATGGATTTAGTGACTACCATCTGCATGTACTGACAGAAAGTCCACAGGTTTTTTTAATTTTTATTTTATAATAATCTTGGAAAGAAAAAAACCCTGAAATAATGGGAGGAAAGAAATGCCTGTTAAAATATTTGAATATGTAATCTCTTATGAAGGTGGAAGAGATCTGTTGTTCACTAGTTCAAATCCAATATTCGTGTTTACACCTTGTGTCATCAGAGTTATAAGGAATTCAGCTTCCCAGGTGAAAGAAATATTTTGTAGCAAGTCTAATATTTTTAATTTTTATTTCTATAAGCATCAGTACACTGAAACCACTCATTCTGATTTGTAGATCAGAAAGACTACCTTTATAGAAAAACTAATGTGATTCTAGTAGTCTATGTAACCAGTAGCCTTCCTGTCTGCATCCAGACCAGGTGTACCTGTCTCTTTGTGTCTCCTAAGCAATTCCCCTTGTCTCCATCTTTCAAACAGCATTAGAGGCTAACCTCTTTATTGATTGTAATTACTGCTAGTGATGAAGTTATAGGTTTGCTGAGAGTTCATACTGACTGGTCAAGTATTCAATTGCAAGGGGTCAGAAATTCTCATTAGTATGTCAACTATTTGTGTTTTTCTGTAAGACTGCGGTCAATTGATTGAAAGAAGATCAATAAAGGCCTGTGGGATTGAAAGAGTTTGCAAGGAAGTAACCAAATTGTATAGAATTTCTATTATATAAAGACTATCACTGAGTAATAGCATAAACCTGTTTCTATGCACAGCTCATCAAGGAATTCTTATGATATAGATAGCAAATGGATACAGCAAAAGTAACCTGATATTGTATGGTGCAATGAACAGATACATCCATTTTAAACTCTGTCTTTTCCTGTACTTTCCATATTCATTCAATGCTCCACACAAATCTTTTAAAAATACAAGTTAGGGGTGAGAGGTCTGTGTTAGAAATCTTCCATTGTATGCCACAGAAAAGTATAACCCACTGTATTACCCATGTAGGTATTTTCCTGGAAGTACTATTGAAGTTTCCAGTCAGAACAGAGTTTCTTAGGGCTGCACTTAATGCCAGTTTTGCCCTGAAATCATAGACAGATCAGACAAAGGCATGAGGAAGAGAGACAAAGGCATGAGAAGGGAATCTAATCCTCCTCAGTTCATGTAAAGGAACTGAAAAAGAAATCTGCAATTGTCCACTAATGCATTTTGCCTTGAGCCTCACTGGGGAACAAAAAATCCCAAAACAAAACCAAAACCAAAAAAGACACAGACCTACCTGAATCTGGAATCCTGCCTGTAACCACCTAGCTAGAAGGGGAAGGAGAATCTTTGCTGGTAGATTAGTTGGTTTAGTGATTCTCACTCTAAACTAACGGACTTGGGGGTGGGGTCCAAAACTGTAATACTTGTTTACTCGTAAGTAACAGGGCACAGAGAGTGCACCCACCAAAGTAGTAAGGAATGGAGAAAAAAAATGGACTGACTACACAGAGCTGACTTTGAAAAACAACAATGAACAGGTTGAGAGATTATGGGTAAAAAAACCAGAGACCAAGCCAACAAAGGAAATCTTGTAGTTGGTGTTTATTTCAGAACAACTCATCAAGGGGACCCTGCTGACAAAGGGTTCTTACTTCAACTACAGAAAGCATTGCACTTGCAGGCTCTGATCCTGCTGGGGGATTTCAACCACCCTGACATCTGCTGTAAAAGCCACATAGCAAGCTGTAAGCAGTCCAGGAGACTCTTGGAGTGCATTGAGGATAATTTCTTAATCCATGTGATTAAGATAAGCCTGACCAGAAGAGAAGCATTGCTAGTCCTGTGGCTTACCAACAGATCTACTAATTAGAAAGGTTAAGATTACTGGCATCCTCATGCTGCAGTGATCATGTCCTGGCCTTGAAAATGGTCAGAGGGCTGGAACACCTCTCCTGCAAAGAAAAGCTGAGACAGTTGGAAGTTTTTCAGCCTGGAGAAGAGAAGGCTCTAGGGAAACCTTATTGCATCCTTTCAGTATATAAAGGGAGCTTGAGAGAAAGATGGAGAAACACGTTTTACCAAGGCCTCTAGTGACAGGAGAAGGGGCAACAGTATTACACTGCTAGAGGGTAGATTTAGAATGCACATAAGAATTTTTTTTACAATGAGAATGGTGAGACACTGGAACGTGTTGCCCAGAAAAGTTGTGAATGTCCCATCATATGATTCATTCCACCAAGTTCCAGTAACAGTGATCAGATCATAGCTTTCTAGCTGTACAGTGGCTTCTAAATTTTTGCGGCAGCAGTGCCTACATAATTAAAAGAAAAAAATTACTACACACAAATGTAACCTTCTATGCATAACCATGAGACAGGAAATCCACACTTCCTCTGATCCATTTTACTCTGTCAAAGTTCTTCATTCAGCCTGAGAGGGAACAATTTGATATCTGCAAATTTGTTATGGCCCTCTAGCTAGACATCATACTGTACTGAGGCTTTTATTTTTTATCCTTCCTTTTGAGACTATTACCTTTCCTTCTGGTGCAGAAAATCATTCAAATTATTTTGGGGTGCAAAGAGTATCAATAGGAAATAAGATTTAATCCTTTCAGTTAAATCCTGTTCCTGTTTCCAAGTCCAGTTATGTGTGCTACATAATAAAGCACTCGCAACACAAGGAGAATAAGATGCTGGACTTCTCTCTCCAGCTGTTAGAGCTATACATCAGTCTAAAATTGTTCTTGTTGTTTCCTTCCTCTGGCCTAATTAAATTTGATGTTCTTTTTCTTTGTCATGTCCCACTTAAAAGGGTTTGAGTGAAGACTGATTGATTGATACCTGTGATATCATAATATTGTATAGATTGGTGGTTATGACATTTTCTAGGAAAGAAACACTTTAGAAATTGAGTGTGTGCACAATTATATCTAAATGTTCGGAAGATTTTTATTTTCCCGCAACATTGGTAAGAAACAAAAATCACCCATGGAAGTGCTCCAAGGAAATTAACAAAAAGCAATTGTAAACAGTAACAAAGTAAATTTCTGTGGGTTTTTTTTGTAATTATTTTAGTTAAGAATAAAGATAATATATTTTGCAGTGTCTCCAAACTATCTTCATCACAATATTATTTGTGCTAAAAATCCCTTCTGTGTTTCATTTATGTGTCATACCATGTAATATTGCATAAAATTGTCAAGATGTATTGTCCATGTTTCTATATGGTGCTTTTTCCAAAATAAAAAGTATAGCATTGCACTGTATAGCTGAATTGATGGATTCAGATTAGAATCAGATAAAATGCACTTACTTGAACAAGCCAGTAATTACAGTGAATCATGTAATGTGTCTCTAGAGTCACTCTATTCTAGTTTGCTTAAAGAGCAGCTGACTCTGAAAGCATTCTGTTTACAAGCCATTCTGTTCTATATTATATATTTTTCAATATTTATCTTCCATTGTTCTCTACTACTAGGAACATTTGCATGAAAACAGGATCTTTGTTTTTCAGGAGTCCATCTGCTATCACTGCTTATTCTCAGCCTGAAGTCATAATCCGGTGTTTATGATATCATCCCAACATTTAGAGGAACCAGATGAATTGCCATTAAAAACAAAGTGAAAACGCCCACAGATTCTGTCTTCAGATGTGGTTTAAAAAGAGAAACTAATGGACTCTCAATCACAAAACCTTTTTTCTTACAAATGCACTTAATAATGCACAGCTAGGAAAACAGTAAGAAGAATCAGCAATTCCTTTAAAAGGTATGAAAGGTACTCTAGGGAGCTGGAGAACTAGACTGTGGAAGTGGATTTTGCTATGGTAACACCACCTACACCTCTTAAATTCTCTAATGTCATCAAAACTTATATTGATATTATCTAATTACATTAATTTCTCACTGTAGTGGTTTAACCTTGGCTAAATGCCAGGTGTCCACCAAGCCGCTCTATCACTCCCCTCCTCAGCAGGGCAGAGAAGGGAGAAGGAAAAAAAATAAGATGGAGAAACAACTCCAAAACTGTGGGTCAAGATAAAGGTAGTTTTAATATAGCAAAAGCAAGACTGCACGTGGAAGCAAAGCAAGAAAAAACAAAAGATTATTCTCTACTTCCCATCAGCAGGCGATGTCCGGCCACTTCCTGGGAAGCAGGGCTTCAAAAAGCGTAGTGGCTACCCTGGAAGACAAAAAGTTGAAAAAAAAATGAATGTGCCCCGTTCCTCCCCCTATCTCTCAGCTTCCCATTGCTGAGCAGACGTCATATGGTATGGAATATCCGTTTGGCCAACCTGGGTCAACTGTCCTGGCTATGTCCCCTCCCAGGATCTTGTCCACCTCCAGCCTACTGCTGAGGGGGTGGAAGAAGGGTTGGAGACACAGCCTTGATGTAGCCAAAGCACTGGTGTGTTATTAACACCTTGCTGCTACCAATGCACAGCACTGTAAGGGCTGCTATGGGGAAATTAACTCCAGTTCAGCCTGATCCAGTACACTTACCAGACAAATTCTCACTTATCAAGTAGGATACCAGGAGAGATATTGTCATGGCTTTGAGGGGACAGGAGCATTTGCACTCCAGATAAGGTCCTCCCACTTAAAATAGATCATACTTTTACAGTTGGTTTTGGCAAAACATTATTTCTGATCATAGCTAACGAACTAGAATTGGCATTCCATATGCTGATAGAAACATTTGAATAAACCCATTATTTTTTTTATTAAAAAAAAAAGAGAAGAGAAAAAAGAAATAAATTTGAAAGTAGTAGTCTAAACGCTTTCCCTAGTTAGCTCAGAGGGCCAATACCTGCAGAGGACAGTTCCCCACTACAAAAGCCTGTTTTTCTCTATCGAATACCACGGAAACATACATGACTAGCTTAGCAATGTTAACTTTTAGCTAACTGGTACCTGTTGAGGGAAGTCACATTTCAAGTACTAAATACAAAATGCAGTCTGTGAAATAGAGCTGTTTTTCACTATTTTCATGATGCCAGTAGAATAGCTGTGTGTACATATATTGTGGGCCAAGGGACTGCAGCCGTACATACGTTAGTCCAGAAAGCATGCAAGTTTGGGGTAAACCCATAAATAATGTTAGGCAGAAGGCTAAAGCATTGGAGATTTCTTTGTCATGGTTGCTTTACATGTATTTCATACTGATGAAGAACTGAATATTCAAACCACTGAAATATTTATGCTGAAATAATTTACATTTTATTAAGATGACAGGGTGCCTCAAACAATAGTAATTTCATTGCCTCCTGTCCATTCTGTGGTTTTCACTCTCCACTTAGATTAAATTTACAGCTGGATTAAGAGGACGAAACATGGCCAAGGACTCCCATAATAAATGCAGTTTCCTGCTTGTCCACATACAAAAATCATTATTCATCGCACCAAATGTAGTCCAGCTAGCAAATGTGCAGGGAAAAGCAACCTGGGAGAATGGTAGTATGAGGTTTTAAATCTCCAAAACACACTAGGTATTCAGAAGTCATTTCTAAAACTAAATTCTATGAGGACTGTTACTATTATTTAGTTCTGAAATATTTTTGCATTCAGAAGTGTTCAAACAAATTATAATTCTACTTATTTTTCTGAACATCACAGTTCACTTTATTACCAAACTAAAACTTCAGTCCACATTCAGTCAGTGTATGTGTTCTTGACCATGCACAGTTTCATCTATGCTGACCAGTCTAAATGAGGAATGAGGATCATAAGGAACAACTTAAAGTTGCTTTCATTTTTGTTCATTTCACCCTTAAAACTACCGTGTGTTTTCAGCTGTGTTCTCCTTCTCCTTCCCTCATCCTCCCTTCTCCGCTCTTGTAACTTGCTCTGCCTGATTTCTCAGCAATTTGATGTCAGCTGCCATTTTGAGGAGGTGATTCCAAGGGATTTTGCTGCTACCATTTCAGTGGGTAATGTGGAAGGAAGTAGGTACTAAAATGTATGCAAACCCCAGGGGAACCTTGATGTGTTGCAGAGAACTTACGAGGACTTTCTGTTATTGAGTGCTTACATGAAATTTCTGACAGGTACTTATTTGGACAAAAACCAACTAACAGCCCTTGTCACATATCAAAATTCCTTAAAGCCTTTCTTTATCAAACTTAAGTTACACCCTCTACAATATATGATCTGCCAGTATCCTGTAACTGTGTATATGTGTGTATGTGTGTGTGTATATATATATATATATATATAAAGTTCTAGGCTTAGGGACAAGAATTTCTATACCAGTCCTTCAAGTAAATGTGAGAGATGGATTTCTATCAATGTTTCAACTACCTTAAATATGTAGTAGTGTATATTCTTGAAAACTAAAAAAAAGAGTTTCCTTCAATTCTCAGTATGTTATTGTTTTGTGTTTCTTTTAGTCATTCTCCAAAGCTCTGTTGATCACACTGCTTTTTGTTTGGATTTTGTCTTTCTTTAGTCACATGACATAACAGACCTCCTCTTTTATTTCAGGTTTAGAACTGACAGCTCCATCAAAAAGATTTTCTAACAGAGATTAATGACTTTGATGAATCCACCATGGACACTTGAACTGCTTTAGTAGTTGTCTTTTTCATATCTATAGTCATGTATACTTTTACACACTAATTAAAAATGGTGTTTTAGCTATGACGCTACCAGTTTTTGAGTGTTCTGAGTTTCAATCTTATATTACTGATAACCTTTTTGTGTTATATAGGGTCCTAGCCAATTACTACTTTGTCTTCTAGACCGAGTTCCTTATGGATCAGTATTGAACACATACTTAGTACAGAGAGATAATAACTTCCTTCACACATGTGAGGTGCAAGTAGTTTCAATTATTAACTCTGGTTTTGGGCTCATAAGGTCTATATTTTCAGATCATTTACAACATCTTTGCAGCACTCACTTGATGACAAAGAATCTCAAATATTTCAGTTAAGTTGTCAGGATGCTTTAGATTTTCAGAAAATTTATCTACTTCCTAGCTTTCAAACAAAGCATTTAAAACTGTGTAATAAAAAAATTACATAAACATTATTGACTCTCAGATTTACTTTTTGTATAATACAACAATATGAATTTATATAATATAGTTCTATACTTATATATCATTTTGATATAATTAAAATGTATATTTTAAAAAATATATACTATGGAATTATATATATTATATATTTTATATATATTTTTATATATTTATATTTTATATATATAATACAAAATACATTTAATAGATTTTACCAAATGTTTTATTTTTATTAGATGGATTAAATCAGAAAAATATTCCACGATCTTTTTTTCAATAATTTCTCAATAGAGAATTTCCCTCAAAACTCTTTGGTGACATGTTTTTCCTCATCCCATTTCTGAGCTCCTGTTTCTCTGTTCTCCTAGTGCAAAGTGAGACCACTTTCTGTTCTGCCAATATTTGCCAATCATAGGAGCCATTCAAACCTCAGTAATACTGAGGTATTATTACTCAGTAATAATTCAGAGTTATCTGACTCCAAACATCAGAGTTCACAATTCTTTCCTAAACCCCTTAATTTCTCATAGTCTCCAAATCTATTGGAGTCAGCACAAGATTTTTCTGTGTGATCAAAATGAAACTGTAATTTAAAATTATGCACAATTTAACTGATCTTCTGCATACTTGTTCAAATATGTTTGTTGGATAACAATACTTACTGGCAATGTGGAGATGAAGGTGTTAATTTATCATGTTATCTGCCAGTGCCTTTTTATTTAAAATTTTGGAAATAGTATGGAATCAGAAGTCATCACGTGACTCGTCTATTTTTGTTATATTTTACCAAAATGCCTGTGAATAGTTTTTTATTAAATGGATTTTGATTGCCCTTAGCTGTGCTGAGAGTTAAGTCCTTTGAATGTAACAAAGTTTGATCATGTTTCTCTAAAAGAATTGAATACTGACATGTTCTATAATGTCCAATTTATAAAATTTATTTTAAGAATCAAAGTTATGGTGAAAATAAGTTGTTTTTCAACATGTCCCTTCTTTGCTTTTTGAGGTTCAGAATTTAAAAGCAATATACCTGAAAAGGAACTTGGATCTGAATTGTACACAGACTTGTTAATGCAGTGCTGTGGGAGTAGGAAGTCTTGTTTGCTTGAATTTTTGTAGCTTTTCTGAATTTTAACCTGTGGTTATGCACTTTTTCTATAGCTGTTTTCAAAGGCATTTTAAATAAAGTTTAAACCCGAAGTTGTGATATTATAAAGCATACTGAGGAACACCTTAAGTTCCTCATTTAAAAGTATTTAAATTAACTGTGTAGAAAGACAACAGAATCTAGTCCTATATGAGCTTTCAGTTTCCATATTCATCTATTTCACTTTCAATCATTAATCCTATTAATGACCCATTGCAATCAAACTTGTGTCTCAAAAACCACCCCAACAAAACCAATAAAAAACCCAAACAAAACCAAACCAAAAGAAAAAAACCCACCACAATGCTATGTGTGAGAAAACCCTGCCTTGCCTTGCCTTGCTTTAGCTTGTCTCCTCTCATTTAATTTCCTCTTTCCTCTTTCCTTTCTCCTTACCCTTCTCTTCTCTTCTCTTCTCCTCTCTTCTCTTCTCTTCTCCTCTCTTCTCTTCTCTTCTCCTCTCTTCTCTTCTCTTCTCCTCTCTTCTCTTCTCTTCTCCTCTCTTCTCTTCTCTTCTCCTCTCTTCTCTTCTCTTCTCCTCTCTTCTCTTCTCTTCTCCTCTCTTCTCTTCTCTTCTCCTCTCTTCTCTTCTCTCCTCTCCTCTCCTCCTTTTTCTTCAGTATGTTTCTTACTGACTTTTAGTGCTTAAGAATGAAATCTTTTTGGTGGACCAGTAACCATCAGAAAGCAGCTATACTTAGCTTTCCAAGCCAATCAAGCAAATTCACTACGAGTGGGTCTTTCTCCAGTCTCCTGTTGGCTACCCACAGCTTAGTCTCAATGGCTATTGATTCCTAGAACTCTGTTCTGTTTAATGTTGTTACTTCAAAAAATGAAGGTTCACCGCTTCCATTACCCTTGGATCCAATCCTGTAAAGTAAGCTCTTAGCAGATTTTGATGCTTGCAGGTGGAAAAACATACAAGAACCGCTCCTCTACCAAACAAAACAAAACAAAACAAAACAAAACAAAACAAAACAAAACAAAACAAAAACCAGAAAACAACAAACCAAAACAAACAACAAAGGAATCCTAACATGCCTCCCTATGTTTTTGACTGCAGCACAATTTATTGTGCTTCCTGCTCCATAACAATATGAATTCATAAGATCACTGAACTTCTTCCCCTGTTTAGAGACACAAATGCAATTTTCTATGTTTCTTTCCAAAAATGCATTAATAATAACAACAATAACAATAACAATAACAATAATCCAAATTTGAAAAGGTGCAACTAAAAAGTGGCCTCAAGTCGGAACATAAATTATTATCTCAGATTTTTTTTCTTCCCCACCAGAGGGAGTGAAGAAAAGCATTTTCCTTTAGCTCTGCTACTTGTAATAAGTCTCTATCAAAAATCAAAGGTTCAGTATAAGAAAAGAGTACAATGTATATCCTTTTGTGTATTCTTGTACAGATTTCCGGCTCAGCTTCCTTAGAATTTGTTACTTCAATGTTTTTTTAAGCAAGAGAAGGCCTGTTTGTGCATTCACTCAAACATCTACGATTTCTAGGATTTAGGTTTATGTTAGATTTATTTTCCTGTTATAAGACTACTTATAAGTTCCTTTGGTGCCTAGGAATGTTTCCACATTAATATAAAATCTATATGAACGGAATCTTCGCTACCTTTCTCCAGTGACCTACAGAAGTATTATATAAGATTCCTGATGCTCTTTTTTTCAGGAAGGTAATGCTTCCTGAACAAGAAGGCAGATTTAAATTTAGTGAGAATTTCTGGATTCCACTTTATCTTTTTATGCCCATATCTGTACTTGAACAATATTTTAGGGAACATATCATTATTGACTGGCTAGTCCTTCCTAAAATTTGACGATATTTTATTACACCAGCTGGGAAAATTTTTGTCCGAACATTTGTCATCTTGCATCTGGGCTACTATAAACATCTTTTGGCCAGCCTTCCTACCTCATCTATTTCGCATTTATATTCCATTTAAAACATACCAACATGGTTGATATTTTCCACACCTCACAACTCCCATGTTATGCTCTTATACAGTGAATTAAGCTTCTACCCTTGGGAAAAGAATTTAAACTTGTATTATTTACACTGAAATATTTTTTCTTAATAATTTGATATATGTTTATAATTTCTGCATGGAATTATGGGCTGGGCATTTTGCTTGCTATACCATCTGTACCCTGTTTAATTTCTGAGTACAGGACATTTTCACGTCTGGTTTTTAGCTGATGACAAGCTTTTGCACATAATTTTTACTCGAGTGAATTTCAGTGCTTCTAAGAAAAGATGTAAATGTTTGGTGGTTTTTTACTAGGTTGGGGTTGGTTTGTTTGGTTGTTGTTGACTTTTTGGTGTTTTTTTAAAGTTGTATGTAATATTGTGGCTGAGATTTAAATAAAGTTATTGTGATGACTGTTTTCAGAATCTGTAAAGTAACTACAACATTTAGAGAAAGTTTTTAATTTGAACAAAGGAAGGTGAATAACTAGCAACTTGCCTTTCTAACTGTATTTTGTTATTTTGCATATGCACATTTTCCATTGCGTATTTTCTATCTACGTACAGATGAAGAGTGTAGAGTGTTTCAAATAAATATTTATACTCTGAACAACATCAGATGAATATAGCAAATGTCTTTTCTGAGGTTGTTAATTTTGCATATTAACTGAGCAATGGCTGTACAATAGTGATACCAGGTTCTCAATCCCTGTCACATTCTCAACTAACGTATTATTTCAGTCTCATCCAGAACATTGACTCTTGTAATGATCTTGATAGAGCAATCAGAGATGTTTCTCTTGGGTTTCTCACTTCATGCCACCATAAAACAGGTTAAAAAGCACCTTAAAGAAAAAAAGCTACTACAGTTTCCTCCATTGCTTTTGTATGGATTGGGGTCGTCCAATTTTCACTGAAAAATATGCTAATTCTGGGGTTCTTTATATGACGAAAACAATCTTTGCCTCTTAAAAGCAAGTTTTTCTGTACTAAACATGTACATTCTTTATTGCTTCCTATCTTTAGTCTCAAGGTTTATGAATTAAAAAAATAAACAAAAATAAACAAGCCAGCAAGAACTGACTGTACCGTCTTACCATCTGTATACAATTTTTGGTCTCTGAAATGCTTTGGAATTCTTTAGACTGAATTGTGGCTACAGTAATGTATGGCTATTATTGTGTATGACACTCACACATCAATCATAAACAGTCATAAATCCAAATAACTGAGCAACATAAAAATTATCCATTACCACGGAAATTCTGAGCTGTTGAGTCCTGGAGTCACTTTCTGTCTCTACTTTTTTTAGTTAAAATTAATTATAAAGTACATAAGATTTTTTTTTTTTTCTGGCTGAAAAGTTGCAGTTGTAGGTGAACTGCAGAAGTTACTTAAAAGATGGAATGGGTGATAAGTGATGCATCCATAGAGGTTGTGTTATAGATACCCTTATCACTGTAGTCAATATAATATGCATATTATCATAGGAATATCTTTAATCTAGATGACTCTTGTCAAAGTTTCATTATGAACTGTTTTCCACATAATTGTAGGTATAATATGTGAAAAAAAACCCCAAAACATACAGAGGATGAAAATGTCTGTAAAGTATTCTGATTTGTTAGTATTTTTCACCCACCTTGCTCAGAGTTATAAGATCAGACCTTATAAGAAATGAATAGAAAAATAAATTATTTCTTTAGCTCCTTAAGTAGATCCCTAAGTAGTTCCCTTAGTTCCCTAGTTTCCTTAGTGTCTGTAGTTTTTGACGATCACGGGCAGTTGCCACAAGTTGTGTTTTGATCTATATGCCTGTCTTCATCTGTTATTCGTAGATCCTTGGAAATGAAGACAATCCTTTTATTTTATCTTCATGTGATAGATACAAACCCCAATCATAATTCAGACTTGTCCATCTAACCGCTGTTGCCCTTAATATTTTCTCAGCATGTTACTATGATAGCTCTGGCGGTACTTGGAATACAGTACTTAGCATGCTTAACATTTTAACACATAGACAGACACTTGGCCATGCTATCAAGAAACAATATGTACCATCTCTCTCTAAGCATGTCTGTCCCTAAATGTACAGGGTATATTTTGAGGTCATTCTCTTGCCGAGCTAATAGCTAGCAAGATGAGCATTAAGTGTATGGGTCCTGCGGTAAAGCACATTAAGTCCACTCCTAAGACAAATAATCTTCCTGTAGCTTGATCTAGACTTTGTGAAGACTCTTCTGACTGGTGAGTGGTCTCTTAATGTATACTTGGTATTCACAAATGGTTTTGAATCTATTTCAGTACATTTTATCCTACTCTACCTTGAATGGACAAGAAAAGTTGTCAGATTCCCTAAAGTGAAGAAAATTACTGCTTGCAGATACACCTCAAATTAGATCTCATCCCACAACTCAGCTACTGCAACTGGAAAACCTTTTCCTTCTGAGTATTTCTTGGCATGAGAACTTTGTCCTTGCAGACAGTCCATTATCCATTGCCACTAGTCTGAAAGTTAGTTAGTTAATTACTTGTATTTCTGCAAATGTGGAAAGAGATACTGGAAATATACAACTTCCTTGAAATCTGATGTAATATAACACAGTGAAATGAGAACAAAGCTTTTTTTTTGCTTTTTTTTTTTAAATGAACACATGAATTGCCAAAAAATCAGAGTTTAAAAAAAAATCCAAAAAGTGATCATCAATGATTTAACTCTCAAAGCAAATTTCAACCACAGTTGGATTCCATTGTATCTGATGCCTTACTGCAGTTAATTAATTAAAATCTTTATCAGAATCATAACATGGGTTGAGTTGGAAGGGACCTCAAAGATCATCTAGTTCCAACCCCGCTGCCATGGGCAGGGATACCTTCCACTAGAAGGTCCTTATGATCTTAAGTTTAAAAAAGCCCTGAGAGTCTTCAGATATGACAGATCAGGCAACTTATATATATATATATATTTATGCATATATTTTCATGTATTTAAAAATACAGCTTTTCATACAAAGATTTTTTTCTGTTTTAGATGTCAAAAATAGTGGCTTTTTCTGAATCTCATTAACATCAAAGTGACAAAAGCTGATAAAGACTCAGCATCTCTGATTGAGATCAGGTTTTCTAAAGAACGAGCTCCAATTTAGGACTCACACTAATTGGCCAGATTGTCAAAAGAGATTGCATTAGAAGAGTGGGTAGTGAGTGTTATGATTGGAGCTGCTTAGTATTGCCCTTCATTTTTGTCTCTAGTAGACAAAGTATATATATTTTTAAAGAATTGTTTTCAGCTGTAGAGGATGAGTACTTAAAAATCTGGCCTTGAGGCCTGTTCAAAATCTGGCTGTAATTGTGAAGCTGAAACAACCCTCTCAAATCATAGCTACTCAAAGTGTCAGGAATATTCTGAATCTGTCAGGGTTTTATAACTTTGTCAATCAAGCCTATCACTAAATAAAATGTCAGATGCTGAGCTTGTCTATTTATTGCCAATAAAGTTTGAATTATAACTTTGACAATGTGCTTAGAAATTCATAACTTTACATCTTCCTGCTAACTCTTCCAAGGAGGCATGCAAAGTATAGTCATGGTTTGCACATGGAATAAAGGAATGATCTCCTTTTAAAATGAGATTATATTTCTGAATATTACAGCAAAAAGAATAGTGAGCACCTGTCCTTGAATCAGGAGTATTATGTATTATGGCAGGAAAAAAGGATGAAGTTAAAAAAAAATTTAAAAAGTCTTAGAATCCAAGCAAGCAAAAATAGCTGAAATTATAAACTTTACCATTTGAAATGTTAATTATTTAAAGTTTCAGAAATTTCATGTAAATACTTGAATATTCCTTTCTTTTTACACAGCTCCCTAATATTTCAAATTAAATGTGAACTCAGACAGGAATGCAATGGTGCTGCAGTTCGGGATCTCGCTTCACATATAGGAGACATACATATGTCTAATCCTTCGCTTCTCTTTACATTACATGTTAGAAAATCTTATTTTTCAACAAAGATGACCAAGCCCATGCACGTGATCATAAATCATATTTGATTAATCCCTACACAATGGTATGACTAGACTTTCCGTATTTACAGATGATACGTCGTCTCGTAGGACATGAGCAGAAAACATAAATCTCATGACATTACATTCAGACCATAATATTTTGTCACATTTCTGTCACCTCAATATCTCAGATCATCTAATTCTTTTTACATGGTATCCTGATCCTCTTTTGTTTGATTATGTTATCTTAAATGAAATACAGTAAACCCTTAATAATTTGATATTATGGTGACTATTACAGGATTTTTTTTGTGACAAAGCTTTGAGTTTTTGTTTAAAGTAACAGCTCCATTACCCATTGTGGATTCACACCTGGCTTCTTATCGAAAATTTACCCAAATTTGTCATCTTTTTTTGTGTACATTGAATGATGTTTAAGGCAGCAAATTTCTTATAATAGCTCCGTTCAAGATGTAGAAGTACCCAACTTTGGACACTTCATCTGAGTTAGTTAAGTAGTAGAGAATTTTCTGCCCAAATTACCTGTTGAATTTTTTTTATTTCTCTACCGTACATAGAATTATATGTATCTGTATTTTGGGGGAAAAAAAAGAGTATTCTTTTAGGTATTCATGAAAGCTTTCTTCTTTCTTCCATTTTTCTCCAGGTAATAGGAAAAAAATGGAAAATTACATATCCAGTAAAATATAACCTTTATACAAATTTCTGTGGTAAGTATATTAGTATCTATGGATATATTCTTTGTTCTTTTTCTGTGTTCTCATTACCATATTCACTTGGATTCACAAAGATGTGTGATGTACAAAAACATTCTCATATGCTGCCTTGCAGCTCCAAATAGGTAGCAGAGCTAGCTCTGACTGCGTTGGTGTGGCCATGAGGCACAGTGTGGAGCAGTGGGAAGGGACTAACTCAGATCCCTAGAATAATATATAATATAGCTATGGTATGTCAGTGCATCCAAACTTAACATTTCTATCTTTAAATAAAGGTTCAGACTTTCACACATATAACACATAACTGATTAATAATATAATTATTACCTAGATAATACCCTTGTGATTATATACATTATAATGTGAACCCTACTGCAAAATTTCCTTTTTTTCTCATACTTCTCCTGCCAATAACCCCTGCCCTTAATTCCCATTCATTTTTTTTATCTTCCCCAAAAAATCCTACATTTGAGTCCACTCTGTTTTTTCTTCTGATTAGATGCAATTATCATTGGTACCAAGCCTATATTTCATTCCTGATGATTTTCAAAGAGTGTAGGCTGTGTGAGGTACAATATATAGCTCATCTGAGAGGGTTACACACAATGTTTCCCTGATCTATCATATAGTTCTATCGTATGAACTATCATATGCTGTACCTGTAGAAAGGTTAAATTTACTTTTTATAATCTGTGAGTCTCTATGCCATTCTCCAAACTTTGAGAAAGACATCCTCTGTGACCAGCTACAAACAATGTCACAGTTTATATATAACTCTATTCCCAGATGCTGATACTGAGGGGAAATAATTATAAGGGAGAGGAGAAAGAGAAAGAGAAAAATATTGGTGAAGAAAATGAAATGTGCATTTTCACCAAACTATGACTTTTTCATGGGTAAAAATTAGTACTTTTCTACATACGAACTGCAAGTGCATTTCTAGATGCTGGGAAGAAGGGATTAAAAGAAGGACCATCTGAGCGGTGAGAGGTAATTGTAGAATGGGAGAGAACGAATAAAAAGTATTGCAATCATACAAAAGACAATACTCGATGGAGCATGTGTAAGAAGTTCCCCTGAAACCTCTGCTGGGGTAGGTGGGCTCTCCCTCCCCTCGTTTATTTAGCTGGTGGCTGATATCCTTCAGGAGAGGCATTTAATTTCTGAACACAGCCTTCTCAGTGGGGCTGTGATTTTCAACTTACTGTGTAATGGAGTGTATTACCATTTACCATATGATGAGATGGCCTTGTCTGTCAGCCAGGGAGCTGCTTAATGTTATATATGGGTCAAATGAGCCAAAAAAAAAGAGAGAGGGGAAAAAAAATCAAGAACCTTGAGCCCTCTAGCAAAAGGGGAAACTTCCCCTATGGCAAGCAGCCAGGTCATTTTTTAAAAGATCCATTTTCTCCTGAAAATTGATTGAGCAGCACTAAATAACTTAAGATAAAGGAATTCCAAGGGCAGTGGGATTTCTGCTGAATCAGCCATTGCAGGGATTTCGGTAGCAGGTGTCCTTTTGGCAGAAATATTTTTTTTAAGGTTTGCAAATGCATTTATTTGCATGAAAAAATGACTACTCTCCAAACATATCAGAGTGCTAAAGCCTTTCCTTGTGAATATTTGTACATAATAAATGAGGGAGCATTATAAAATCCAGATCAATCAGATGTTCAAATTTGACTGGTTGTTCCCAAACATAGTTTTGCAGTGGTTGAATTGATCCATTTGAAGGTGTAATGTTATTTGCAAAGCTTACATGACATCTGGCTATGTAAAAACAGATAAATACCCTAGCTAAAAATGAGGAGATTTGTTGAAATAATCTTGTGCTTCAGCTTGATTCAGTGAAGGTGTTTATGTTTTCTCAGCAACTTTGACCAGAAAAGCAGAACAGTAAGTTCAGTTTCAGTCCCTGAAAAGAGCTCTACAGTAACCATGAAATATACCATGCAGACAAAATGGCAATTGTTCTCATCGTTCCTAACACTGGTCTTCTGAATGATAATTGTTTAAATCTAATTATCCTAGAATCCTTTTATAATCAATATTGAGCAGAATGTATCTTTGAAAGGCTGTTCAGCTTAGATATCTGAAAAATTCCAGAGCATGACTAGGGTTGCAGTCCATTGTCTCAAAAAGAGCCTGGGTGATGGATTTAAATGTAGACCATCTTCCTGACAAATTAAGTGATACTAATTCCACCCTAACTGTATAAGCCATTATTTTGACAAACACATGGAAACATTGAAGTTTGATAAAAAATAAAAGAAAAACAAGTGAAAACCTTTTCCACCAGTCACATGGTCAGCCTATTTTTAGTCAGTAGTCTTACTCTTATGTAATAACAGACAGCTTACTCCCCACCTCCCCCAGAAGCTGTATATTCCCAGATGAGTGCAGCACATGTGGAAATTATCCTATGAATCTGTTTAGTACCTCCCTTTAAGTAAATCTGAGAACCACAGGGCTAAAATTAATGTCTAGTGTTTCTATAGCAAAACTGGCAGACGTACATTTAAGACGAATCTGATTCTTATCTATAACATGTTCTCTTGTATATACTGCTTTTAAAAGCAGATGGATGGTTAGATGCAAGATCTGCAATAAGAAGTTGACTAAAGGTCTGTGTGTGGCTGTTAAAAGATGCCTTCATATATCATCACATCTTATTTTTATGATAGGACCTTCATAGTTTTATGGTTTCCTTCTCATGTACAGTTTTGTTGCAGTGTACTGTTTTTTGACTGGGATAAATTATTTTTTTTTTCCATAATAGCTGGTATGGGGCTGTGTTTTGGGTTTGTGCTGGAAATTGTGTTGATAACACAGGGAAGTTTCTATTCTTGCTGAGCAGTGCTTACACATTTTCAAGGCCTTTTCTGCTTCTCACACCACCAGCAAGTAGGCTGGGGGTGCACAAGGAGTTGGGAGGGGACACAGCTGGGACAGCTGACCTCAGCTGTCCAAAGGGATATCCCATACCATATGGGGTCATGCTCAGCTTATAAAGCTGGGGGAAGAGGAATGGAGTGGAGGACACACACATTTGGAGTGAAGGAGTTTGTCTTCCCAAATAGGTATTACACATGATGGAGCCCTGCTTTCCTGGAGATGACTGAACACCTGCCTGCCCTGGGACGTGGGGAATGAATTCCTTGTTTTGCTTTGTGCATGTGGCTTTTGCTTTCCCTGTGAAGTTGTCTTTATCTCAACCTATGAGTTTTCCCACTTGTACCCTTCCGAACCTCTCCTCCATCCTGCCAACTGAGCAAGCAGCTGCGTGGCGCTTAGGTGCTGGATGGGGTTAAAGCACAACATGCAGTTACAAAGCAGCCTCTAAAACCATGTTGTAAGTAGACCTAAAAATAACTGTAGACAGGAAAGAGACCCTGGAGAAATCTGAAACGGACATGAAATAAGAACAAAGTAAATGGCACTTGCTGTTTCCCCATGGAAAAAAGAAAGCATCTGCCATTTTCATCATCCAGATCAGGTTTAATCAGATCAATATACAACTGTACTGGAGTTCACAGTAAACGTAATGCTGTGAATCCCTCCTTCTTAATTCTTGCTCTTGAGATTATCTTATTAAAGCCAAAGTATGCCTCAAGAGAGAAATTTCTGGAATGTTTTTAAGGATCATGGTGCATTTTCAATATCAAATATGAACCAGAAGTCCATGCTTTCTAATCAGCCCCACTGATCCTACATCCATATCCATAAGTGCCCTGTGCTGTTAAATTTTCTCTTGTTAATCTCCTGTTTTCTTGACAGCTGCTACTATTTTCTTTCAGTGGGAGTGTGTTAGCATTTAGCCTGTATTTTGATGTCATCTGAGGATTCTCTGATAGGAAAAAATCTTTCCTTTTATACTGCACTAACATAACAGGAAAAAGTGACTAGGAAAGTGCCTAGGTCACAAATGGTGACTTTCTGTATTGCTTCCATAATGTAAGATAGCTCTCTGTATTGTCAGGTGTACAGACTATCTATTTTTATTTTCATTTTTTCTGTTTGTTGTTGATTTTTTGTTGGTTCCCCCTCCTCCCTTTCTTATGTTTGAAATGCGAGGAATGCCATGTCTTCAGAAGCCCTTTTTGATAGAGAAACTTGCTCAGATCAGATGATGGTAAAAAACAGTTCTGACACACAAATGTGTAACTTGTGCTGCCACACTCCCTCTCCTTTGCTCTGGTCAGCAAAGATTGGAGGTAGTTGGTGTTAAACAACCTCTCTCTCTCCATTAAGTGTGCCTTTGATGGTGAGGACAGGGTTACAGCTCCTGTTGCAGCCCTGCCTAACATCCTACTTAGATTCTCTGAAGAGCTTGAGTAGACCTGCCTACAAAGGGACAGACTGGCAGTTTGACACACTGGTGGCTCAGCTGGTGTTCAATTGGCCAGCCTCTTCTGAATTGATTTCACAGAAGAACCCATAATTTGACAATTATAATGTACATCAACAGTAATAATAATAATTAAAAAACAACAAACAGCCTCACAAGATAACTTGAGATAGTCACATATATTTAAATAACCAGAAAACTGTAAAACCCTTCTTCATGCCTTTGTCTTATTGTTTGTTGTGAAATGTAAATTTATGGAGCTGTGGAATGGATTATCGAAGATTCTACACAATACACAACTGTGTAAAAAATATAATTGTGTGAATGGCTCAGTTATTTGGGAGCCTGGATTAATAGTGGGGAAATAATTAGTTCTGGTCATAAACTAGAGAAGAAAGCATAAACACTCCCATTTTAATCACCAGTTCTATTATTTTGAATTTAATAAATGGTCTCAAATTAAGCAAGTTGCCCGATATGACAAAATACAAGTTTGGGGGATGTTATCACTCACCTGAGATATACGGCTCCTGTTTAATATTTTACAAGCCATCTTTATTATCCTCTCACACAACATCAGAACAAATCTGCATCTGTTAAGGTGAATTTTATTTGTCATTCTTGAGTCTAACTATTCCCTTGTTCTTTTCTTGTATTGAAAAAATGATCCATTATGGAACACATGGCAAATAGTTATTAAGATTTATTTTATTTTTTTATTGCCTTTGCAACATTTGTTTTTTAGCTCTGGTTGTAAAACCTCAAATCTTCTTCAGTTTGGAACTTGACATCTACCAATAAAAGGGCAAAATGAAATACAAGCTAGCAAAGAATAAGGTTTATGTTAACTTATGTTTTCTGAAAAATTACACAACAGCTAATATCCAAGGCACCACAGAATTTCTAGTCTGTATAGCTCAACTGTAATCATTCTGAAGCCATAAAGTGACTGATCTATAAGTAAGCAGGAATATACAGTAGCTTTTGAAGAATATACAGAGAAATGAACATTCTGATCGTAAGCAGACAATTACATGTTAACATACGCATGTGAACACTTCAAAACTTGATTACTTTTGATTTTCAGAACTAATTGCTTAAACTGTAACCTACAGAAGATATGGAACTACCTAATATGCCCCAGAGAAGTATTGATATGATGTGGATATTCATATACTCTGGTGTGGGATAGCTTAGTCCTCCGGTTAAAGAAAAAATTTAAAAAAGTGAGTTCAGAAGTATAAATTCCTTACGTAGACAATGGAGAGAGGTTGACATCTACAAATGGCCAAATAGAACAATTTTCTTCTAAAAAGAGCTATCCAAATAGAAGCTACCAAAATTAGAAGCCAGTATAAAACTCGTATGCTTCCCATTTTATAATACTGACTTAATTTTATGTGTGTTATCATAAGGTTCACATGGGTGTTTGGTGGTTTTTTCCCTACGTGTCCAACATTTGCATTTGTCATCTAGGACTTCTGGAAGTAATCCATGGTGTTGACTCTAGTGCTGTCTTCATTAGTGTTGCAATGAGCAAGCCAGATAAGAGCGTACATGACACCTGCAAATTATCATGAGCAGAAAATGAAAACTGCTTCCCAGAATTAAGCTCTAAAGAAAATAGGGAGTATAGACTTTTCATAACTGCTTTTCAGTATTGTATGTGTTCATTGTTTAACTAGTGCACAATGCTCTTAGAAATCTATCTGTGAAAATCAAAATACTGACCCAGAACTTAAACACTGTCATAGTGTCTCTAATATGGAAGCCACTCAAAACAGAGTGCTGAAAGGAGAAATAAAAGCTGTGATTCTACCACAAACTCCAGAACTTGTTCAGCATTAGAAACAGAAGGAATTAAAATTCTGATGCCTCATTCTTTTTAGATAGAACTTAATGAGAACAGAAAATAGCATGACATTAATCCATTCTTGTGACAAACCTTGCAACGTAAATGGGAACTGGTACAAACTGATCTGTCCTTGTTATTGTCTTCTTGTAATGCCATGATCCTCTGTAGTTGCCCAAGTGCAAAGTCATACAAACTATTAGCTTTCAAGTCAAATGGTACTGTTGGCAGTGCATCCAGTTAACTGAAACTGCAGTTTCTATTTCACTAAAAATAGGCAAATAATGAGATACAATGTGCTGAGCAATATAAATTCAGACAACAGCAATGGATATTTCATAGTTAAGTGAAGGGATGACTTTAACTCTTGGGTATCTTTTGATTTCAGGGCCAATTTTTCCACAGAGGATGTGTGTATGCCACTATATATCTGGAAGCTTTGGGTTAATTAGATGCTTTTGTATTTAAGTACAAAGAAACTCTGAATAATACTATTTATGCTAATTCAGTTATGTAGGATGTAGTGAACATTTAAAAATAGACTATGTGGTCATATATCACAGGATTGGAGATTCAAGGTTATTTCAATACACAGTAAGAATATTTCTGCTTAAACACTGCCATAAGAGAGGCCACCCTGATCAGCTCAAGGCATATCTCTGAAGTATTACAGTTGATTAGATCTATACAGGGTTGCTTCCTCACCTACAAGAATTTCTAATGTTTTTGTGATATTATAAAAAAGATGAAAAAATCCTCTCTCTCTTTTTTTTGCCTTATCTGAAGAAAAAGAAATTCAATTTTGTGAAAGTACTTTTTTTAAAAAAAAAAGTCAAGATGACTAAGAAATATTAGTCAAATTTTAATTTTCACCTTCTCAATGAATAAAAGGGAAAAATCTAAATGTGTTTTTTTTAAATTATTTTCAGAGGAGTTTAGCACAGTATGAGGAGAGTGTTATGATCTTAACTGGCCTAGAAAAGAGAATTATACCTGTAAAAATGAAATATCAAGTATATCTCGGTTTCCATTATCCACTAATATCTGAAAAGTGGCAAACTTGTGGGGTTCTTAATTTGAAAAGTGTTAAAAGTACTTAATTTTTTTAAAAATAATGGTCATCTTGTTTTTACCTCCTTTGTTAATGAACATTGAGATACAACATGTCAATGGGTAATTTTTTAAAAAACCTCTTGATTTCATAGAATGACTCAGATTTAGATGACATCAAATATAATAAGATAAAATGTCTGAAAAAGCAAAATTTAGAGGAAAAAAAGGAAACAGTACAAACCATTTCAAACAGTAATATTGTGTGCTGTAACAGAAATGACAAATTTATCAAGGAAAGGTTGGTTCTGAGAAAATAATGAGCTGGTTGACATAAGTTTCAGTTAATAGAGAATGAAAAGAAGTGTAAAAGAATTAAAGCTACTTAACATTGTGTATGGGTATCAACTAATTAGCTTTACTTATAGCTTAAGTACTTGGCTAGTGTTATTTGGAAAGATTATGAATTTGGTTGATGAACGTGTTTGTGCTGATCTGAATTCTTTAACTCTGAAACTTTTCCTATAGAATGAAGTTATATCAGCTTAGAATGAAAAATCAATAAATTAAATATAAAACCTTACTATCTTGAAACTGAAATGTTTATTTAAAAATGGGAAAGCCAGTTCATACTAGCTACATCTGTGTTACTGGATCTAAAAACACTTTCCTGCTCTGGTTACAAGTATATATCTTGGTTGTGTAAAGGTGAAATCAAGCATGTTCCATCCTTTTTCAGTCCTGTATCTTTCATCCCATTGCACACCACTCCCCTCTGCTCCATGTTCCCATCAACGGAAACTATGATGTGCAGGCTAAAAAGAGACATTATTTTTGAAAATCAGATTGTTCCACTGACACTCAAGTTATGTGCCAAATAAATACAACATTTAAACAACTTGATTTTTGTTTTGGGTTGGTTTGGTTTTTTTTTTACCTTTCATCATGCATGCTAGGACTTTCACCATATTTGGGTAAAGCACATTTTTGAATGCACCAAAGATTCTCCTTTAAGAAGCATCCTCTCACCAATTTCATTACTTTCCTGTGCTCCACAGAACTGTACTATTTGAATTAAACCTACATATTTTAAAATCCATATATTTAAAATCTATCTATTTTTTCCTCTCATTTTTTCTCTCATTAAGTGATAGTCAAATGAATGGAACTTATGCAAATTTGGAGGTTTTTAGTGGCTCCCTGCTAACTCACATAACCTGCTTTTTTTCAAATTTTAGCTTCCCATTGCTATCTTATTTCAAAAAAAAAAGTGCATCTGACTAGGCCAAAGATTTTATTTTCTTCTTCTAGGCCAGGTTTTAAGCCTTAACTTTGTAATTCCCTTCCAGCTAACCTTCAAATGCACTCTTGACTCAAAGCATAAATAAAAGTCTCTGCACTTTTCTAGGCACATTAATCCCACTCTAGTAATTGTGTGCATGTAAATTGTTATAGAGACACAGACTTTCAGATAAAATGTTTGTCAAGAGTAAAAATTAAGTTATTGAGATCTTGGCAAAAAGTAACAGTCACATGGGCACAAAACCCCCTGCCTCCCCAAATCTCCTGAACAGCATGATCAGTTGCTGTCTGATGGCAACAAGAGTCTCCACTGCAATGGTTATTGCAGTGGCATCTTGGACTGGACGAAATTCCAGCTGCTCCATGGTCCTATGAGACCGTTCCAGCATACGAATAATCCACTGTTATTGAGTACCTTAACTACATATAAAATATCTCTAAAATATCTCAGCCATGTGCAAAATACTCTCCTGTGTGACTGGTTTTTGCATCAATGAGCAATTCTCTACTGGCTTTTTATAAATGTTTTGTCTATGTATGTTTTGATCAGTTCTGCAGCAGGAACTGCCTGAGGGTGTTTGGGATAATTTGCATGAGATAATAATGAGCACTTTTAAGGACAACTTTTGGACAATGCACAGGAGGACTTGCCTGAAGAAATTGCTAGAACTGTCCAAAATTCCCACCTGGCAAACTTCAGCAATATTACGCAGCTGCCTGATGAAGAATGGCTAGTGGTGCAGTCAGTCACCTGGTCAAAAGTAGGTCCTTTGTCTCAAACCAGCCCATTATCTCACATACACAGATGGTTGGCTTGGGAGTTCCTGGACCACTCAGGGAATTAACATCACAGTCCCGATGCCCAGCCACACCATACTTATAAATAAAAGGCAGACTTGAATTTCAATTTGCAAATTACTAATCATTAAGATTTGTAGCAGTTGCCACATAATTGATCAATGGAAATTCTTTGGCATATATAAGGTTAAAAAATAAATATACAAATCCAAGGAAAATGTGATTGAATTAAGAATAGAGTCAGTTTTTTATTTTGTAGAAGAGCAGGATTTCCTTATCACTGGCAAGCAGGGTCAGTATATATCTGTAAGTGCAGAAAATCTCAAAACATGCATGCAGATTTGAACGGCACTTCCAGTTCTCTCTATCTTGTATTATAAAACAGCACTCCCAGAAAATCTTTTGTGTAGGCTAACATTTGTCTTCACCCTTGTCATAATGGATTTAGTTTTTGTTCATGCTTTTTGGCATTTGACAACAAAATACAGCATACATGATGCACTGCAAAAGAATGGTCTTTGAGAGGATGGAAATGGACAACTAAGCATTTCTTACAACTAAAAGTAAGAAAATTGTTTCTTACTTTTTGACTGTCTGTTCTACTGAGATTTGATTTTGCTGACACACTTTTACATTTATTTCCTCTGTAAGAGAAAAAAGATCAAGGCTACACAGCAGTGTATTGTTGCATTTATTTATAGTATTATTAAGCATGCAATATAGTGAACACTTAACAATTAATTGTTTGAGATCTAATAAAAATGAGCCCTGTTGTATTGATTCAGACCAAGTCTCTTTTTTCTCTTTCTTAATTTGTTTTGTTTCTGGTTTTTATTTATTTCCTTGCCATATATCCTTGTCTGCTTAGAGATTTGTGTGGATAAAATAAAAACATACTTTGCTGTCATCGGTTTATTCTGATTCAATCCTCTCCAGAACCATGGAAAATCCAGCTAGAAGGCAAGGTTTTTTAAGCACACAGTGCCTCCTTCCCTCAGCCTCCACCAGCTATGCAAATTAAAGAAAGTTAAATTGTTTTCTACCCTATCAGAGCTTTAAGCAACTTGCTTCCTAGGGAATGACACTTTTACTCCCTGTGGACTGCCCTTTTACACAACCTTCATGATTAGTTGTGTGCAATCTTTGTCTATCTCTGTTCCCTCTCCTTTCCTCTTTTGTTAGATATAATTGAACTCCATCACAAGGAAAATCTTTATCCTCCTGTGTTCAGGCCATTTCAAATTTGTGTCTGTTTTTCAAATTTAAAAAAATCCTGTCAAGCATTTTTTTCTTCAGTTTTTCACAATAATGTCATAGACATTTTAGGCAAATATCTTCCGTTCATAGCGCTCTGCAGTTCTATGTGTTTCCCCTGGGTCTGTTCACCTCATGGCATCTCTGTAATTCTGCTCTCTTAATTATATTTTAGCATGCAAAAACAATGGGAGATACAGTCTCTTCAGATGTTAGACAAAAACTGCCACAGAGCTTACTAAAATTTCCTGCCAATAACGATTTTGCCGATAAGCCCCATAATTACTGAGACAATAAGCTGTTTTGTATCATGTGTAGAAAATTATAAAAACCTGATTAAGATACCGACAGTGTTACAATGCTGCTTGCATTCATTATGGAGGCAGGACAAGCCACGTAAGTGAGCGATGAGTAATTCCATTATCTAGGAGACTTCATGCTTTTTCCAAGGACAAAATTATATGTGAAGATATTAAAATTAAAGATGATTGTTTTCAGAGTAGAATTCCATGCACTTTCACACCTATGAATCCCACATGCTGGTGCAGTCCAGTAACAATTTCCTTATCTGGGAAACGAAGGAAATAATCTATTCACCAGAGAGGCTGTGTGTGTAATCCTAGAGAAGCACAAGAACCATAACTCAACTGATCCTTTTATGTCCACCTCAGAGTACCCAAATGTTTAAACATGATTCAGCCTACTCGTGTCTACATTAAGCACCAAATGTCTTAGAGAGTGATTGTATTGCAGAGACAGAGGTCGTTTTTCTAATTAATCTCTAAGGAAACTAAGTGCTGTGAAATTCTGACCAGTTCAAGAAAGAAATTAACTTTTAAAAGTTTTATTATCAGTAAAATGAAGGTATCGAACATCATGTGTAATGCTTTGGGTATGGCAGTATAAGGTGAACGTTAAGTGATACTTCTTCCATAAGTGTCATTCCGCACTCACAAATATGTAACAGGCAAAAGACTGTCCCTGTCTTGCTTAATCAAAAAGCTGTATAATAGCTGCAATTAGGACAGCTGAGTTCAAATTTGATCTGCTAAATCCCCCTGTTTACACGATATCCATGTCCAGAATCATGGATCCTGATAGTTTTCCCTTAAAAAAAAAAAAAAAGTACCCGACTTCTGTCTGAGAGTTTATAAAACAAAGAGAGTTTGGCCCTTGAGGAAGGCTGTTCACTTGTATGACTACTTTGTATTGAGGCATGTCTGAGGATATCACTGAATCTGAGGCATTCCATAGCCTAAAATGTGGCGTACCAAAGGACTTCCTTGCTGAATGAAGAGAAGAATTACCTGTTTTCAAAAGTATTGAGCCAGTGTAACACTTTCAGAGCAACCAAGCAAGGGGTTTTTCATTATTTCATGTAAAAACCATTTACCAGACAGGACAGAATCTTTTTGGAACAAATCAAGGGGAGACTAATATTCTTCTGGAATGGTAACTACAATATAGGTTACCTTTAATGGTGGCAAAAGCCTATGTTTAGGTTGATGAATCATGCCTTCAGTTGGCCAATGGCCAGGGCATAAGCTGTCTGTAACTCAAAGCTCAGTTTTTTGCAGAACAGCTGTGCCACATTCACCCAGTTTTATCACAAACATTGTTGCTGACCTGTGAGTCACTGTGAAATGTAAAGCCAGGCAAGATGAGTAGAGAGAAATCATAGAAAAAGAAGTGTTGAAATGGTAATAACAACTCAGGGATCTAGAATAAAAACACCAACATGAAAAAAAAGAATGCATAAAGACCTAAGTAAAAAAAGCCAGGGCATGGGAGATCTCAACTTGGAAGTATCAAGGATTAGGCCATTCCAAGGAGTGATAAAAGCCAGCTTTTCCACAGATGACTAATGAGACCCAAATTAGCACTAGGCTAGGTTGGTGAGAATATTAATGTTTAGTCCAGTATCTTGCAAGTCGTAGGTCTCAGCTGCACCTATTTGCCAGGAAATAGTTTCTGAGTGCTTTGTGAGAATGTGCATCTTTGTTCTCAGAGTCTCTTTGTTAACAGCAAAATATGCCTGAAAAAAAGTGTGGTTCAGTAAGGGAGGTTGAAGACTACTTCAGAACAAGTTGAGTCACTCTCCAGAGGTTAACTTTCAGGTAGGTAATATGGGAGATAGGTATGCCTGATCTTTAGAGCAGCCTTAGTGCTGCTGTGAACAGATAAATCAATCAATGCAACCAGCCAGTCAATGTGGGATCTTTTGTTCTTTGATATCCACACCTAGTCTGATAGGAGTGGTTAAAAAATTCAGTTCATATCCTTGGGAGAGATTTTTATTCTGGCTACCTGCTCAGGGAAACATTGCTTTATCACTTGTTAGACCACTTTGTCAATTTATTTTCTTTGCAGGGGTTGTGGATAGATTTATGCTTTTAGCTTATTTTTTCAAGTGAAAGATGAAATTACTATTTTCTTCTGTAGCATCAGAAAGAGAGGACTAAACAGGCAGATACAGTGTTTACGCTTTTATACAATCCTGTTAGTACCCTTCTAATTAACTTGCCATCAGTCTGAAGGGTTTTGAGCCTTCATGTGCTTAAAACAACACAAAATCTGGATGTATTCAATCTGATTTTAGTGTTCAAACTGAGATATTTTAATTAGGAGTGTAACCACTCAAGACTCCCTCTATACTTGCTGGGGAGAAGTAGGTTGTCCGTGGGACGATTAAGTTCTTAGTTCATTTGAATTTTTCTCTTCAGGTGTCATTCTGTTAAGCACAGAAGTAGCTTATGCCATTTTTGTGCCTAGGTTAGGCTCCTCAAGAAGGTGTCAAAAGCTAAGTGGAGTGAATCTAGATTAAACTTTCTGACAAAAAGTTTGGGATAAAAAAAAAAAGTCATTCCAAGTATATATATGATATCTGAAAGCTCTTATCTTACTGAAAAGGGAGAATAAACATTAGACTTTCTTTCAAGCTTACTCCGTAATTTCCAGGAACATATGGCCTGTTAACTCACCTGGCTGCAATTGCGTTCAATACTAACTTGTGTGCCTATGTTGCCCTGTCAACCAAGAGATTGGTGCTGCATTGCTTGAGAGTTACATACCGATGTGCCATCAATGTTCAGGTGACACTGTGTATATTTTTGCTCAGTTCTGCTGAATTACAAAGTTATGAAGGATCTTGGTTTAGATTCTCATCCCCTAAGGTCTGAACAGCCAGCACTTTCAGCCATCTAATTCCATGAGGTCAAGGAATGCAATCAGAACCCAAACTGCCTCAAATAATGGTATATTTGATCTGACTCATAAAAGATATGTGTTTTTCTGAGTATTATTGGAACACTTCCTCACAGTGCTACAGTTAAAGCCAAAGTGTCAGAATGCAACACACCTCCAGATATCAGTGCTTTGTAATACAAACAAAAAATTAAAATAACAACTACAAAATAAAAAGAAAATAACAATAATAACAATAACAATAATAATAATAATTAAAAAACCACCAACAAAAAACCCCGTACAGGCTGTGCAGAGAATGGATTGAGAGCAGCACTGAGGAGAAGGACTTGGGGATGCTGATTAATGAAAAGCTGAACATGAGCTGGCAGTGTGTGCTGGCAGCCCAGAAAGCCAACCATGTCCTGGGCTGCATTAAAAACTGTGTGGCCAGCAGGTCGAGGGAGGGGATTCTCCCCCTCTACTCCACTCTTGTGACACCCCACCTGGAGTACTGCGTCCAGCTCTGGGGTCCTCAGTACAGGAAAGACATGGAGCTGCTGGAGCAAGTCCAGAGGAGGGCCACAAAGCTGATCAGAGGGCTGGAGCACCTCTGCTACGAGGACAGGCTGAGGGAGCTGCGGTTGTTCGGCCTGGAGAAGAGAAGGCTCTGGGGAGACCTAATTGCAGCCTACCAGTAGCTGAAGGGGCCTACAGGAAAGCTGGGAGAGGGGCTGTTTACCAGAGAGTGCAGTGACAGCACAAGGGGTAATGGGTTCAAACTAAAAGAGGGGAGATTTAGATTAGACATTAGGAAGAACTTCTTTACTGTGAGGGTGGTGAGGCACTGGAACAGGTTGCCCAGAGAAGTTGTGGAGGCCTCATCCCTGGAAATATTCAAGGCCAGGTTGGATGAAGCTTTGGGCAACCTGGTCTAGTGTAGGGTGTCCCTGCCCATGGCGGGGGAGGCTGGAGCTAGATGATCTTTGAGGTCTCTTCCAACCCAAACCATTCTATGATTCTAAAATTTAAAAATGGAGTCGCAGTCCTCCCAGCTACAGCTTCTATATGTGCCTAAAAGTCTTTTGGTCTAGAAATGATATAACTCTCTGTCAAAATTGGGGCAGAAATTCTACTTTGTTCAGATCTAGGACACAGAACTCATACTGTGTAGTAGCCAAAAGAACTAGATGAATTATTGATGAGAAAAACGAGAATATTAATTCACAGAGGAATAAAATATTTTTTGTTTTTAACTTCTTCTCATGATGGTGTTAAAACATCCTATATCATTTAGTATGAGCCTCATTAAATATCTGCATCCCATGCTTTTCAAAACCCAAGCTTAAATGTTTTCTAGCCTCTATTTCAACTTTAAATGTTGAAAGATACATGAATTATTAACAGCAAAGGTTTTTCTAAAATGACAGGGTATTCAGTCCCTCTGTCTGATGTCTGTAAGCCCTTCTATTCAGATTTTCCAACCTTATAAAATAAATTGACACAGAGATTTTTTTTTTTAAAAAACAACAAGCCCAAACTTTTATTTTTGCCTTCTTATATGTTTTGGTTTTGTTATTTTAATTACAGGCTTTCATCTGGACTGCAAAAAACATACAGAGAGAGTAAGCATTTTGCAGATTATTTCTCTAGACTACAGTAGATCAAGGTCCTCTGTCTGCATGAGTTGATCCTTACATTGCCCAGTTAGCTGGAAAATGTCTTAGTTACCAGGCTGTAAAAATATCTGGGATTTTATTTATCTCTGTCCTTCCTCCTAGATTGGCAATAATGAAAAAAAATAAAAAACAGAAAAAAAAAAAAACTAAAACAAACCAACCAACCAAACAAACAAAATATCCCAACAAAACCGCAGAAATTAAATCATAAGGCAAGGAGGAAAAAAAAAGTCTGGTTTTGGAGCCTATTAAGGTAGCATTGACCCTAAGATGGTAGAGTTTTTGTTTCAGTGCTGCTTAATCAGTATATCTAGTTAACCTTAGAAGTAAATTCGTAAACCATCTTTAAGTATATGTGTTCTAACCCATATCATGTGCCACTGAAGTTTTTTCTGAAATGAAACTTACTTAGAATTAAAAAAGAATCTGATATTACTTTCTAGAGTTGTTAAAATAAATGAAGTTCAGATAGGTGACTCGGAGAAATAGACTTGGATTTCCTTGCCACTCAGAGTACTGCAGTCAAAACACTAAACCAACTACCATTTTCAACAACCAATAAAAGAATATAATGGAATAACAGAATCAAAAACTAGTAAGTCCAGAAGGGACCTCTTGTAATCTAGTCCAACATCCTGCTCAAAGCAGGACTAAATAGATCAGGATGTGCAGGGCCGTATCCAGTCAAGGCTTGAATACCTCCAGGGATCGACACTCCACTCCTCTCTGGGCAACTTGCTCCAGGGTTTGTCCATCTGCATGGTACAGAAACTTCCAGTATCTAGTCAGAATATCCCATCTGGTAACTAGTGTCCTTTGCCTCTCAAGCTATCACTGGATACTTCCAAGAGGAGTCTGGTTCCATGATTTCTGTATCCTTTGATCACGTAGCTGCAGACAGCAATAATGTCTCCTTCAGCCTTCTTTTCTCCAGGCTGAATCCACTCAGGTCTCTCCAATTTCCCTTGTCTGTCATGTGCACCAGCCCCACGGGAATTGTGGTTGTCCTGGCTTTAGCTGGGATAGAGTTAATTTTCTTTCTAGTAGCTGGTATAGTGCTTTATTTTGGATTTAGTAATAATTTTGATAACACACTGATAGTTGTTGCTAGGTAGTTGTAGTGTCTACACTAAGTCAAGGACTTTTCAGCTTCTCACATCCTGCCAGGTGCACAAGAAGCTGAGAGAGCACAGCCAGGACAGCTGACCCAGACTGACCAAAGGGATATTCCCTTGCCATAGAGCGTCATGCTCTGATATATAACTGGGGAAATCAGCCAGGAGGCAGATTCGCTGCTTGGAAACAGACTGGACATCAGGGGTTTTTTTCTGTTCCACATGTTGTGAGCCATTGCATTTGTACATCATTTATTTTTTATATCACATATTACATATTACGCATTATATATTATACTTGCATATTATATATTAATGTTGTTACTATTACTATTATTCTTTTCCTTTGTTATCCTACGTATCTCAACCCACAAGTTTTCTTTTTCCACTCTCTTCCCCATCCCCTTGCTGGGAGGAGAAGTGACTAGTCAGCTGTGTGGTGCGTGGTTACTGGCTGCAGCAAAACCATGACAATGGTGTCCTGTGCTGGACTAACTCCAGTATGCCCATGTCCCCTTCTCGTGGGGAGCCCAAAATACAGCACTGCAGTTGTTCTGCCACTGGTGCTGAGTAGAGGACAAGGATCACTTCTCTCAATCTACTGACTACAGTCGTGTTTGTACCATCCACAAGCCAACTGGCCTTTGCTGCAAGGATGCACTACTGATTCATGGCCTACTAGGTGTCCACCAGCTTCTGCAAAGCTATTTTCCAACTATTTGACCCCCAGCATGTACTAGTATATGGGTTTATTCCTCCCCAGATGCAGATTTTTGCTTTTGCTTTTATTGAACTTCCTGAGGTTCCTGGTTAGCCCATTTCTCCCACCTGTCCAGGTCCCTCTCAATAGCAGCCCTGTCCTCTAATACGTAAGCGCTCTTCCCACTCTTTGGGTTTGTCTGCAAATTTGCTGAGAGTACACGCTGTCCCAGCTTCCAGGTTGTTAAAAAAGACATTAAGGTATATTGGTTCCAGCACTGATTCCGAAAAGACCCCACTAGCTCTGTTCTTGTACTGGACTTTCCACCACTATTCACAAGTTTTTGAGTCCAGCCAATTTTCCATGCACTTTACTGTCCACATATCCACCCCATATCTCAAAAGTTCAGTGCTAAGGAACCTATGACAAACTATGTCAAATACTTTCCTAATGTCAAGGTATCCACTGCCCTCTTCCTAATCACAGCAATAATCACTTTGTCACAGAAAGCAGTTAGGTTGATGTTGTGGTTTTACCTAGCTGGAAACTAAAACAATCACACAGCTGTTTGATAACCACACCCCACAGCCACTCAGTGGGGTGGGGGAGATAATTGAAAAGGAAAAAAAAGTGTAAAACTTATGGGGTTGAAATAAAGAGAGGTTTTTGGGTGATCCCACCTACTTATCGGCAAGACAGTACGAGAAGCTGAAAAGTCCTTGACTTGATAACTGTGTGCTATCAATAGTATGCTCATCCTAAATCCAAACCACAGCACTACGCCAGCTGGTAGGAAGAAAATTAACTCTATCCCTGCTGAAACCAGGACAGTTGACCAGGTATGAATTACCCTGGGTAAATGCATGCTATCACTTCTTCCACTTATTGTCTTTCATGTGTTTAGAAATAGCTTCTGACAGGATTTGCTCCATAACATTCCCAGGAATCGACGTGACACTTTCAGCTGGATCCTCCTTCTAGAAGATGGATCTGATGTTTGCCTCTTTATAGTCATCATAAAACTTCCTCAGTTTCCATTAACTTTTGAAAATTGTAAAGGCTGGCCTCTCTGCAACGTCAGACAGCTCACCCAGTACCCTTGGATACATCCTATATGGTCATACAGCCCTGTCTATGTCTAACTGGCTAATATTTAAAACCTAGGAGACGTCTGAAATCTAAGAGAACTTAAATATGAGTATAAACATAAACCTTTGGTTTAAATTTAAGCAGAGCAGATTTTGCTTATCAACTATAAAGTTGTTTGAAACATTATTTTGTTTGATTGGTCTATAGCTGATCTATTCTTCCCACAGACATCTTCGAGTCCTCTCAAACAGAAAGGGAAGTCCTATCTAAATGGGAATTTCCTGCTTGTCAAAATTTTGAGGATAAGAGAAAATATCTTTTCCAGTTAAGCTTTAAGCCGATCCTAAGCCTTAAACACCTCCAGCTTCTATACCATATCATGTTACTAGTCCACCCCTTCTTCTATATATATATTTTTTTTAATTATGACATACCCCAGTACATGAATTTCCCAGCACACTTTTCAGGCTTTGCAGTGTATTGGTTTAATAATGCTCTGGTTTTAAATCTTTTTCTTTTACCCATCTTTTGGTAATTCATATAAATTTCCACACGCTTTCACTAGGTCTTAGGTTAGTCAAACACATTTTCTGACCTTTTATATGTAGACCAAATATTTAATGATCTCAACAATAAACTCATATTTGAAACAATAACAGGATGTATTGGAATAATGTTTAAACTTCATCAACAGATATCTAAAATGAGAGACATCTTTTTAACTCTTGTCATTGTTATCAAAAATATTCCAAGCAACTGACTTAATTCTATTATTCCAGTTTTGTAACCAAATTTGGTTTATTCAGTCAAGGGAAACTAAAGATGTTTGTAATGTAAATTTATTTTGCACAAACTACTTTAAGTGGTGTAATCATTGGAAAGTAAAGAGCTATTAGACTGCATGCAATAAAGTAAGGGTAAATCTTATTCTGCTCTGTAATCAGCTGTTGGTAAAGGATACAAATTTTGAGTTTGAGTTATTAAATAAAAGTTTGGAACGAAGTCTAAAGGAAGAGAGAAAAAAACAATTTATTTAGAGTCGATTGCATTGTTTGTTTTCTGTGAGAACATAGCTGTGAATCACTACCTAGGTTCCAGTGGACAGAAAAACAAAGGATTAGCAGTATGTAGACACATGTATACATTTAACCCACACTTCCATGTCTTTTTTTCTGCAGGCCAGTAAATATGATTTCTGACCTTAGCAGGAGGATTCCCTGGCTGTGCACTGACTCAGCAGCCATGGCCTGTGCTGGGTGTCACTGTTTTAACCCCTGCACTGGGGCCAGTGACTGCTGCCTGCCCTGCTCCAGCTTCAGCTCTGGGGTGGCCCCGCTGTGGTGGTGGTGACACACTTCCCTCCTCCCTCCCACAATCATTGCCTGACAAACCATAGCG
>VWZZ01002336.1:54473-84795 GCA_013399095.1 Psophia crepitans | reverse complement strand
GGGGGAAGGGGGGCTGGAGGAGCTCCAGCTGGCAGCCCAGGAGAAGGATGCAGGCTGGATGAGAAAATTTATAAAAATAAACCCAAGCATAGCCAAAGCCAGAGGGGAAGGTCTGCCCCACCACCATGCCCGTCCCAGTGAGGAGAGTGGGATGCTGACAGCTCCATGTGCCACTCCCACCTGTCTGTCTGAGGACTCACACTGCCAATCTTCCTTCCAGATTAAGCATAACTTCAGAGAAAAGGGACAGCTCCTAGTTCATAGAATCATTAAGGTTGGAAAAGACCTCCAAGATAATCTAGTCCAATAGTCCCCCTACCACCTATATTACCTACTAGTTAATTCTAGTAGCAACTGTATTGCAAAATCTCATACTAATGCAGTTACTAGATTACATATAACTTGTATTTTCAATGAGTTGTTAAGATTTTAATTAGGCTAATAAAAAATTCCTTGTTCCATGTATATACACTGTGCTCAATTATTGCCTATAACAAGGTTTGGAGCATAACACGTCATACCTAGTCACAAAGAAGAAGGAAGTGCGTTTAAGCAGTATTGTCTGCAGCTGTATTTCATAAATCTCATCATCCCATGAGCAGTCCTCAGATCTCTAGTTCACAGCTCATTCTCTGTTCTTTCTAAGAATAAGGAGGACAGGTCTGGCTTCAGAATAGAGGTCAGATACTGAGATAGGTTTATATGAATGTCTATGTGAATACATCCTGAACTGATTCTGTTTTTTCCTTCTACTGGTATATTAAGTGAAATAAAGGCAAATTCTTAGGTTTGGTCAGACCATGTCTCTTTTTCCCTATTTTTGACCTATTTACACTAAGGCTTGAGAAATAATTTCCTGAAATAGTTAAATCTGAGTTTAAAGAATCTCAGCAGCTTCTGGTGGTCTCCTATTTCTTTTACAAGTAGTCTTTTGCCCTCCTTTTGGGAGGTTGTACTTAAAGTCTTTTGGGAATATTTAGCTATAAGACAAACGTTACACAGCTCACCCTAAGGCATTGAAACAAGTGATTTATTAGATTTCTGTGCCTTTTTTTTTTGTTTTTCTGTATTCACATACAGATTTTGATCCAAAGAAATCCACGACACACCAGAAAAAGAAAGAATGTGTCGATATTTCTTATTTTGATTTCACAGAATCATTTAGATTGGCAAAGACCTCTTGAGGATGTTTAGTATAACACCCTTCTCAAGCAGGATAAGCTGCAGCAGAATGCCCAGGACCATGTACAGATGGATTTTTAATATCTCCACAAATAGAGATCCCCACAACCTGTTTGGACAACCTGTTCCGGTGTTTAACCACTCTCACAACATAATTAAAAAAAAAAGTTGTTTTTTTTTTTCCATGTACAGATGGAGTTTGTGTTTTAATTTCTGCCCTCTGCCTCTGACAGTGGTTATAAATGAGAAGAATCTGTTTCCCCCATCTTCATTCCCTCCCAAGCAGGTGTTCATACACATTAATAAGATCCCCTCTGAGCCTTCTCTTTTCCAGGTTGAGAAATCCCAGCTTTCTCAGCTTCTCCTCATGTGAGAGATGCACAAGTACCTTCATCATCTTTGTGGCCCTGCCCCAGTTAATCTCTATCTTTCTTGGAGTGGAAAACCTAGAATTGGAGACAGCACCAGAGATGCTGCCTCACTGGTTCTGACTAGAGAGGAAGGACCACCTCAAGACGCTGGTAGCTACAAAACACCGCTGGACTTTTTTGATGTGAGGGTGTATGCATTGGTTGTGGTTATTTTTTTGTCTACCAGGACTCCAAGGTCTTTCTCTGCAGATCTGCTTTCCAGCTGTTCAGCACACAGCATGTGTGGGTACTTATTCTTCCCCACATGCAGGACTTGGCACTTCCTCCTATTGAACTTCATGAGATACTCCATGGCTCAGTTCTGAAGCCTGACAAAGTGCCTCAGAATGACAGCACGCTCATCTGGTGCATCAGCCGCTTTTCACAGTTTTAGACCATCTGGGAGGATGCTGCCAGTGCACTCTGTACAAGGATCTAGGTCATTTATGAAGATGTTGAACAGTACTGGCCCTAGAATTGACCCTTGGGGTACACCAATAGTGACTTGTCTCCAGATGAACTTTGTGTCACTGATCACAGCCCTCTGAGCCCAGTGATTCAGCATGTTTTCAATATACTTCACTGTCCACTCATCTAACCTGTATGTTGTCAGCTTGTCTATGATGATGTCATGGAAGATAGTGTCAAAGGCTTTACTAAAATCAATGTCAACAACATCCTCTGCTCTCCTCTCATTTACCAAGATAGTAACCTCATTACAGACATCTATCAGATTGTTCAAGCATTATATCCCCTTTGTAAATCCATGCCAACTACTCCTAATCATCTCCATGTACTTCATGTGTTTGGAAATGCTTTCCAGGAGAAAAGGGCAGACAGTGCTGGACAGAAAGGAAGAGTGAATGAAAAATTATAAAAGGAGGGAATACCAATGTCAGGAGATGGAGGAACTCCATGGTAGAACAGATATTTTCTGCAGCCTATGGAGGAGTCCATGATGGAACAGATGACTGTCCCTCAAGAAACTGCTATCTATGGAGAAACCATGCTGGAGAAGATTTTTCTGACAGGACTGCAGCTCCTGGAAGAACCTACAATGGAACAGATGGATATTCCTGAAGGACAGCAGCCTGTGGAGGAACCATTCCAGAGCATGGCAAAAGTGTGAGAAAGAAAGAGAGGCAGAAAGAAACTGCTATGTACTGGCTATAACACCCTCACCCCTATTCCACCTACGCTGCTTAGGGATGGGAAAAGGAGCAAAAGGGAAATTCTAGTTTTAACTGCTCAGTAGTGGTAATTTGTGACCAAGGAATGGTCTGGCATGGAGTGAAAGGAGGCCCAACTGCAAGAAGGGGTTAAACTGACTGGAAGTACGAATGCCAGAGACAAAACAGACTCCTTGTAAGGGAGTGAACATAGTCTGGACCCATATGTCATAGTAGCCTTATAAGATGTCATGACTATAATATTCCTTTATTGACTCTGGGAAATTAAATAACATTAATTAAATATAAAGAAAAGTGACACACACAAAAAATATTTTAGTGGTGACTAAAGTAGTAAAAAACATGTTAATAGTGTTTTCTTGTTTGAAATGGGAGGAATACTGAATAACTTCTTTCTCAGTGAGAGCATACGTACAACAGTGATTTAGATAAGACTTTCTTTTTGATGGAGAGACAACAAACCACTAGATGAGAGATAAACAGTTGAAAATGAATCATTGGAATCATGGATTGATCATGAAAAAATATTAGTTCAGTCTGAAATCAGTATCTATTTACACATGTAGGTCCCCAAACTGTCATTAACAAGTAGTATATGATAGTTGAAGAATCAAGAGTACCTTATTATTGACAACAGCAATATCATTGCAATTGATTTTTATACAGCTAGTATGATAATGAATTATTTCATATCTTTTAAAATGTTATGTGATAAGTGCTGCATAGACATGCACAAAACAACTCCCAATTTCTTCATTGTCACCAGAATTTTTGTCACGGTAATGTTTAATGATTATTTGGAAATCCTGACCATACTCAGGTATACATCAGTGAAAAGATGAAAGTAGAGAACTTCAGTTAAATAGTCTTCAAATAAATATTAACTAAGATTTTAAGTTGGATCTTAACTTTTAGGGAATTCTTCTGAAGATGAAACGTTAGTGTTCAACACAATTGAAGCAAAACAATCTATGGCAAGATCATTTCTCACTGAGATAAAAAAGCGTAGTCATCTTTAAATATTTCATTTGTATTCACTGTTAGACTAAAGCAAGTTCTTATCCTCTCTCTTTTACTCTTCTTTTTTTTTTTCTCTTTTTCAGCTGCATGGGTTTAAGAGGTATAAAGAAATTGTGTATTTGCAACAAAAGCGTGTGTGTTTCCAGAGTAGCCAGGATGGAAAGTGATATTTCAGTCCTATTTGATTATATGTAATTTCAAAATGCCCGTATTTCTCTGTCATTTCTCTTATTAGCATGCTCTTTTTTTCCCTACAAAGTAACAAAACATTTCCATATGTGTTTTGCTTTTCTACAATTTTCTTTTCATTCTACAATATTCCTAGTCTATCATTGGAAAATCAATAGCAGTCATGTTTTAAGTACGGTGGATGTGTTTGTGATACAAGATCTCATGGGATTTTATTTTTATCTTTGTAAATAGAATTTTAAATTGCAAAATAAATGTATGCTTAAGGCATCTGAATGTCATTCATATTCATATTTTCAAGTGTACTCAAAGTAAATAAATGCACTTATTTAAAGAAAAGTGCTTTGTATGGGGCATGTTGGATTTGCCAAAATCCATATACTGCATCTGTACCCTGTAAATCAACTATCAGCAAACTGTGATTAATGTGAATGGATACGCTACCCCTAAAGCTCAATCTGTATGGTTTCAGTATGGACAAGTGAATTATCAGTGGATATAATGCCAAAGAATTAATGGCACCAGTACTTATATCTATAGTAAAAAATAATCTTTTTGAGTTTGTTACAATAGTATTTTCTAAGGAAAAATTTCCTACCTGGAATGTAATGATGTTGCAAAACAGACAACCATGATTTCTGCTGTGTAGTCAGCAACAGTTTGTAGTCAGATGCAAACGTTTTGAGTTGTGCCAATAATTCTGTGTTTGAATAATTTCATTTATGGAATGTCGCACAAGATTAAAATATTGCTGCAATGCCATTTTTAGATGCTAAATAACACCTAAATGAGAAAAGAGAGAAGAAAACAATGACTTGTTGATTAATGACTTCAACAAGAAGATGAGCTGGTTCAGAGAAATACTTTTGCTTATTATCAAAATAGAGAATTCTAGATAATTAAAGTTTTTATCTAGACAGGAACATGAATACAGTATAGAGTGGCAATTAGGAAGGATCTTTTCCATGTAAGTGATTGCATCACACAGCACACAGCCCATCCCAATTCATCCTTCAGATATTACAACATTATCAAACACAGATCAGCTTTCTTCCCCTATTAATCTATACCAGGGATGCCATTAGTTCTTTTGTCTATATGTTACAGCAATCTGTCAGACTACCATAACAATTTTCCTTTATCCACCAAAATAATAAATCGATCATAACTCAGTTCAGATTCCTTTTCACCCAGAAAGGTGTTCTGTCCTGTAAATGTAGCTTCTTTTTTTTTCCTTTTTTCTCCTATGTGTCTTTGTATGAAGTAGGTAAGCCATCTAAAGGCACACACTGCTTGTGCCTCATGTAATTTTGGTAACTGTCTGTCAGAAACATCCTGTTTCCACAGTTTACCACTCTTCTAAGATTATGCAAATGTTCTTACACACAGTTGCATGTTTTCTTTCAGATTACTCCACAAAAATGCTGAAGACTGTAATATAGTTACTATCTATTTTCATTGTTACACCTAGTTACATAGCATAATCTTAAGCATTTACAAGGAAAAAACGTACAGATACCTGATTTTACTATATTCTTCAGCATGACAGTTACTTGCAAAATTAAAAATTCTACAGAAAGATATCATAGAATCAAATAATCAAAGAATTATTCTGATTGGACATAAAATATTCAGGTTGCTCAAAGCAGGACTAATTAGATCAGGATGTGCAGGGCTGTATCCAGTCAAGGCTTGAATACCTCCAGGGATCGACACTCCACTCCTCTCTGGGCAACTTGCCTCAGGGTTTGACCATCTGCATGGTAAAGAAACTTCCAATATCTAATCAAAATATCCCATCTGGTAACTACTGTCCTTTGCCTCTCATGCTATCACTGGGTACTTCCAAGAGGAGTCTGGTTCCATGTTTTCTATTTCCTTTGATCACGTAGCTACGTCTCCTTCAACGTTCTTTTCTCCAGGCTGAATCCACTCAGGTCTCTCCAATTTCCCTTGTCTGTCATGTGCACCAGTCCCACGGCAATCTTGGTATCCTGTGCCGAATTAGCTTCAGGAACCTCCATGTTTTCTTGTAAGGGGGAGTCCAGGTTACGTGAAAACACAGCACTGCATTCATGGCCTCACTTCCTTCATTCTGCTTCCAGCACTCTTCCTAATGCAGCACACAGCACTGTTGGCTGCCTTTGCCACAAGTACTCATTGGTGGTTCATAGTCAACCTGGTGTCCACCAGGATACCCAGGTCCTGTTCTACAAAGCTGTCTTCCAGCTGGTCAGACTGTACATGGGTTTATTCCTCCTCAGGTGCCAAAATTTCTATTTGCTTGTTAGACTTCATGAGGTTCCGGACAGCTCATTCGTCCAGCAGGTCTAGGTCCCTCTCAATAGAAGCCCTGCCCTTCAATGCATTGACCACACTCTCCATAAATACATATGGTGTTTTCTGAAAACCTGCTGAGAGCACACGGTATCCCCCCATCCCGGTCATTGTTTAATTTTGCTGTTTTTCTTTATCAGCACTCTTTATTCCTCTAGAAACTTGATGACATTTCCAGTCATACTGAAAAACTGTCATTGACCCAAAGTTTTCCTTTAATAGAACTTCTGAAGTTATTTTGTCACTGATATTTACAGCTCCTACTATTTCTCTTTAGTAACAGTCCAATGGGTATCATGAGACTGTTCTTTCTGATAGGTATTAAATTCTGCGTTTGTTGTTTCATTAGGTGTGGCTGGAATGCAGTTAATTTTTTTTCATAGCAGTCTGTATGTTGTTGGTTTTGGATTCGTGACTGAAACAGAGTTGATACCACACCACTTTTGGCTATTGCTGAGCAGTATTTGCAGTGTCAAGGTTTTCTGTTTCTCACGCTTTTTCCCCAGCAAGTAGGCTGGGAGTCAGTAAGAAGCTGGGAGGCTGACAGCTGATTTGAGCTGATATTCCACAACATATAACATCATGCTTAGTAATAAAAACTGAAGGGAAGTGGTTTTTGGGAAGGTAGACATTGGTTGGATACTGACTGTGAGTCAGTCTTCTGACTATCCTTACCTTAACCTACAGGCTTTTCTCTCTTATGCTCTTCCTGTTCTCTCCCCCATCCTGTTGGGTTGAGGCAGCTGTGTGGAGCTTATCTGCTGGCCATGGCCAAGCCATAACAGTTGTCCTTAATTCTGTTGTTGAAATATTTCAATATATCTGCTTCTCTTATGAGTTTTATAGATTTATTTGTTGGTTTGTTTGTATTAATTGTTGCAACTTTCCCTTTTTGGTGTGTTATATCATTCTGTCAGAAACACATTTTTCATATGTCAGTACATATACAATTTTAATACATCAATGCTTCATCATTCCAGTCATATTAATTTTAGTTTCAACATAACTAGGCTGAACTGATATTTATAAAAAGTCTTTGTTTATTTATTCTTGGTTAACACCTTAGATCTACAAATAATTGAATAATTTCTTCTCTAATGTGTGTCCTGTTTAATTTTGATATCTTGATTTTGTGTCAAATTCCTTTAGCTCCTTTTTTCCACATCTCTGGTCAACTCGGTTCATCTAACATGAAGATTTGTTCTGCTTCCATGTAGGAGCCCATATGAAGTGGACCTTCAGCTAGAGAAGTTGGAACAGTGCTCTCCAGCAGAAAAAAATTAAACAAATACACAACAACACCCCCCCACTCCTCCATTTCCTTCTCTTATCCAACTCACATAAATGTTCATGATAACATGAAAAAAACCCTGATAAACCAAAACAAAATAAACAACCTAGACACAGATTCTGTTGTAATCTAAAAGCAAGAAAATGCTTTTTAAAACTTTCAGTTCCATAACTTCTGTGATTGTGGGCTTTAAGTACACCTATACCATACATAAAGTATTAAAAACAATTCACACTGACTGTATTGCAGATGTTTTACATCTCATAACATAATGAAATAGGAGGAGCTACCTGAGAATATCGAGACACTAGGAAATCCAATTATTTTAAAAGAGCAATGTAGTGCAATGAAAATTCAAACTGCAGGGTTTTTTTCCCAATTAGAAGAAATACTTTATAAATATTTATCAAGACCTGTGTTTAAGTATTCATATTTTAAGCTCTTTGCAAAATTCCAGTTTGTTGTACATTGTGTCAGTGAGGGATATATTTTGTATCAGACTTGTGGAACCCACGCTAATATGCTAATGTTCAATTCAAAGGCTTGTTTAAGTAATTGGAAAATTACAAATGGATTCAATGCTTTATAAACATACCTGTAATATGTAGGAATGTCTCTCATAAAAAAAGAAACCACCTAAATAATTTAAAAAATCACTATTTCTTTATGCTTTGCTCATTGGTAGCTGACAGTAGAAGTTGTGTCACTATTTTGATAACATCGTCTATACTCTTCAGAATATACTTTAAATCTCAGTCATACAATTCCGCGGCTTTTTTCTTGTACTGGTTTCAATCCTCAGGCTATAACAGACTTCTGCCTTTAGTTGTAGACCCTTCCAAGGCTCAGAACATTAGCTCTTTTTGATTGGTTTCCTTGTTTCTTCTCAGAAAATCCCCATCATATCCAACTTCAATCTTTGTTTTTCAAAGAAAGGGATGAAATTGTGCTAGCAATTTTACAGCAGATCCATTATTCAGAAAAGGTTGTTGTACTGCTTCCAGCTGAGCCAGAATACCCAGTCTTGTTCTACATAGTGAAAATAAAGATTTCATAAAGTTTTCTCCAATGTACTACACAAGTGTGCCTAACCTGTACGGACAGTATCACATCCTCAGGACTCTTCCTAATGATTCCCTCCACAGCCAAACTGGAAACCTAAGCTTCTTTAATATTCCAGCTTCATTATTCTCATTTTCTATAATTTAACAACTTCTCATATTATACTTAATGGAAAAGTCATGCAATATTGAGCAGTAACTGCTGTTAATTTCCTGCTGTATATCATTTGCATTTTTTTGTTGCTAGTGGAGAGTAATTAACATGCTCTAATTATCATACTGATTGTCTTCTTTAGCTTATGAGAATATAGTCATCTCAATCCTCGTTGATCTTACAGTACTCCGTTTTATGGTCTTCAATAATAGTATCAAGGGATATACAAGGCTTAGTTTTTTACTGAAAAATGGTGTGATCTAGCAGTAACAGGTTCCCTAAATGGTTCAATTTGAAACAGAGTAATGTAAGTTTTTATAGTGCCTATCAAAAAATATAGAGCCCTGCTTTTGCAATAGTACAATGCCATCCTTTTCAGTGAACAGAATTGCAACTGTATTACCATTATCACACACACACACAAAAAAAGTTGTCTTGTATTCCATTCAGATTGTCTTTTACTCCTCTGCCTGTGAACAGCTAAGACATATTCATCTGGGAATGTGCTTACAAGCAATAATGAGTGTTTTTTTCTTGCAAGGATGTTTTTTAGGAAAATTGATATTTATCTATAGGAAAAATGTTCTCTTTAATCTAAAAGTTCTACCTAATCAAAACCCTTAGTCAATTTTAGGTTCATCTACAACTACCTTATAAAAAAGCACTGCAGATCAGAAAATGTAAGTGAAATCAAATCATCTGTTGGAATGCTGATACAAGAACACTGAGGCTTTCGTTTTTTGAGAAGAGAAGAAACATCAAGTACAATGAGATACAATTACACATACAAATAGATCACATTGTCTTCACAAGTTCAAGTCAAACAATTGGTACACTTCAAATGGGACATTTTTTATGAGTCTATTCTGCATTAATTTAAACATAACCATTTAGGTTAGGATTTCAGCAATCTGTGTCTTCAGAATTCCTGGGAGTCAGAATTCCATTTGCAGCAGATTCTTCCAGGGGATCAACAGCTTCTGTGAAGATTTATGCCTTCATTTTAAATGTTCTCCATAAATGTTGAAATAGATCTTGTCTCTCTGGAAAAAGAGTGCCATATTTGGATAGGTTTTCTCCTTTTCAATACTGTCCAGTGTATTCACTACTTTTAAAATGTCTGTAAGAATCTGCAGATTTAGGGTGACTGGGAATGCTAGTGTAGGAGTTGGACAAGCTGTGTGCTTTTTCTTATTTGTATATGGTAAAGTCTGTTTTGTGTTACAAAACTCCTTTTCTATGCAGTCTCAGGGTAGCTGGGCTCAGAAGCCACTAAAATACAGTTTGCAAAAGATACTGAAGACTGATAGCTGTTAACAGAGAAACAAAGTAGAGCAATTCCCAACTTCCCAATCAGAAATTTACTATGAGTTTTTCATACAGCTTAGAGAAAAGAGCTACAGTCCTGTTAATAGAACAAGATCCTGAAGTAATTTGCAGTGAAATCGCAGGTTACATATATCATATTGCATCAGTAGCAGAAGATGGACAGCTATCACACACATCCAGGAAATATCTGACCATGAGCACATAAATAACTGTGGTGGTGCTTTTGTTTGTTTTACATTTATTGTAGCACTAAGTATAAGGGTCAAATATTATTCAACCATATTTTTTCTGGATCATGTCAAAATATGTAGAAAGACATTGTACCTGCTAATTGATCAAATGCCAAATGAAGAACTAAATTGGCTAGCTAATTTACTGAAAACCTAATTGCTTCAATACATGGGAAATTCAGGACCAGAGATGAGTAGAAAACAGTAGTGCATATTAACACTTAGATTTCTAGAAGCAAGACATAATCTTTACTTGATTTACATGTGTATATTTATATATGTATTTTTTTTTTCCCTTCCTTGTCTCCTTTCAGTCCTCCTTTCTCCTGAAATACTATATTTGGGGTTAAGGAAGAAGTGGTGAATCATTCAATTGAGGCATCTGCTCCAGGACTCCATTAAAAAGCTCAATATGGTCTTTCCAGTTCTGGTGATTCATAAAAGTATTTCACTTTTTGATATTTTCTTTTTGGCTTCTAAATACAGATATGTAAAGCTACAATGTCCTTTGGAAGAATAGGAAAGCGATGACATCCAAAAATAACTCTTGATATTATCTCCGACAGAAATGTGATTTTTTTTTTCTAAATTCTAAGCTGAAAGCAATATGTATGGTGGTTTTTTTTTCTGAATCAGAATGTTTAGCTAATAGCTGGCATATCAAAGCAGAACATCATTCACTCCTAAGTAGGTTTATTAGTCATGCTTTCTTTGCACTGAAGCTAACATTTTTAAATGATGTGACAAAATAAAAATGTACTTATTAAAATAATAAAATACTTTATTTATTCCTGTATTTTGCAAAACATTTTTTTTTAGTAGAGGCAAATTAGTTTTTAGTTCAGATAAATTAGGATTGGTATATATGTAATAGTTTATTCTTAAGAGTTGTAACTTTTGTTCTTTAGTGTTGAGTAAATCATCTTTGATTTTGAACCTTCTGGGGCCTCACTAAAAAGAGGAGATCTGGGACTCTTGCATTAGCAATTTGTTTTCCCCTGCTCAGTCATTCAACTTAAACCAAACAAAAAAACTGAACACATACACACACACACACACACAAAAAGCCCAAAATAAACCAACCCCCCTATAAATTATCTCAATAATAAAGATGAAGATGTAACATCCAATGAGTATCTTTAACACCACTTGTAAGATTTATCTCCCTTGAATTTACATGGTTGAAGTTTACTATGTAAGCTGAAACAGTTTAAACTAACTGTAGAGTTAATACAAACAGATATCTCTAAAGTTTGTCTTATTTCTCTATTCTGAGGATTGACCTGATCTTCTATCTTATAACTGATTTTTTTGAAACCAGTTAATTAAATTTCCTGTTACTCCATCTTTTCATCCTTTTTTAAGTCATTGCTCATCATGTTTTATTCACTGGACTAACCTAAATGATTTTCTGTCTCAGTGCTTCTTTCTCCAAATTCCAGTGAAAGGAGTAGCCACTGTCTAAGCAAATTATCTACTGCGTGCTGAATAGCTAAGAAGCAAGGTAGCCAAAAGGAGCTGTAGGGATTGGGCTAAAAGGCGTAAACTAACCATTTGCATGCTCATGTATAGCTCATCCTGTTTCCAGTGGAAGCTGAAATTTTTCTACAGGTCTCAGGAACAATAGCTGCATACACTTATTTCTCAGGTGAATAGAGAAAGGCACTGATTTTTCCCTTTTTTCTCCTTCAGGGTCCAGGGAGAGCAACATGGAGCAGAAGATCCTGTGACAGTGCACCAAAGGCCCTGACTTAGCTGCAAAGGTTGTGCTTCATCCTCTACTGCCTTGTGACCTACTTAGTAACTTGTCAAGTACTGATTTAATTACATAAATTTAGCCAGCTATCAGTTAGGTCCAATGTCTCTAATATCTATTGCCCTCCAAACGTTTTGCCAATAATACTATAATTACCATTCCTAGTCTATAAAGAAGATCTCAGCGTACTCAATTCTGTATAAAAGTCTGTGTCAATAGCAAAGGATGTTTTACAGTTAATATCCTTTAAAACTATGAAATGCTTCCCTAGTATGGACTACCATCCAAATTAATTTCCTAGAGGACTACAGATTAAACACAAATCATCGTTTCAAATGTGAAAGGTCATGTTGTTCAACCGCAAAGCTACAGTTCAACATATGACTTTATGACTTCCACTACTTCTTTCCACTCTGAATTATTCATCAAGTTAATATCTCAGTATCATAAGTTTTCTTACTCTTTAAATTTAAAAAACAAAGTTTGGATGCTTGTGTTAATAAAAGTAATTTTAAAGAGTAAGTTAATAAATTTAACATTCCCAGGGAACAAGAGAGAATAAAATATTAAGTTTTACATTGAGTACAAATTCTCTCAATCAAAATATTTTTGAAAGTTAACAAAACTTGTCCTTCAGATTTATTTTCATGGATTTCACAGAATCACAGAATAATTGAGGTTCAAGTAACCTAGGGAGATGTCCAACCCCCTGCTCATGCAGGGTCAGCTAGAGAAAGTTGCTCAGGGCTGGTCCAGTCAAATTCTGAATTTCTCCAAGGATGGAAACACAACAAACTCTCTGGACAGGACAACCTGTTCCACTGTTTGACTACCTTAACAGCAAAAACCAATTTAAATAGAATTTCCCCATATTTTAATCTCTGCCTCAAAGCTTCTGGCCCTTCTGTTGGACAACACTGAGAAGAGTCTGCTTTATGTTGTCTAGTCCCAAGCCCCAGACAGGTATTTGTATATGTTGATTTAAACTGCATATATATGTGTATATTAAGGTATACATTTTTATAATATTAACAAACAAAATAATTTGTTTCTGTGGTGGGTTGACCCTGAATGAAGTCCAGGTGCCCACCAGAGCTGCTCTATCACTTCCCCTCCTTAACTAGACAGGGAAGAAAGGGTGTGACGAACAGCTCATGGGTGGAGATAAACAGAGGGAGAAATTGTTCACCAACTACCGTCGCAGGCAAGAGAGACTAAACTTAGAGACATTTATCTAATTTATTACCAAGCAAAACACAGAGTACAGCAATGAGAAATAAAACCAAATCTTAAAACACCTTCCCCCAGCCCCTCCCTTCTTCCCAGGCTTAATTTCATTCCCAATTTCTACCTACTCCTCCCTCCAGCAGCACAGGTGGATGAGGGTTATGGTCAGTTGATCACACTTTGTTTCTGCTGCTCCTTCCTCTTCAGCGGGAGGACTCCTCACACTCTTCCCCTGCTCTAGCATGGGGTACCTTCCACATGAGACAGTCCTCCACTAACTTCTCCAACGTGAGTCTCCCACAGGCTGCATTTCTTCACGAACTGCTCCATCATGGGTCTCTCCCATGGGGTGCAGACCTGTAAGAATAGACTGCTCCAGCATGGGTCTCCCACAGGGGGTTTTCCTGGCAGAAAACCTGCTCTGGCATGAACTCCTCTCTCCATGGAGCCTCAGGTCCTGCCAGGAGCCAGCTCCAGTACAGGCTTCCCACAGGATCTCAGCCTCCTTCGGGTACATCCACCTGCTCTGGTGTGGGGTCATCCACGGGCTGAAGGTAGAATCTCTACTCCCCCCCATCATGGGGACAGCCTGCTTCACCTGGGCCCCAGGGGAATCTCTGCTTTGGTGTCTGGAGCAACTCATCCCTCCCCTTTTTCAGTGACTTTGGTGTCTGCAGAATCTCATCTTCTTACTGCTCCCTCTGGCTGCTAAAGCTCCTACAAAGTTGTTTTTTCCTTCACCCAGAGGCGCTACCACTGTCGCTGATGGGCTCAGCCATGACCAGTGGCAGATCCATCTTGGAGCCAGCTGACATTGTCTCTATCAGACACAGGGGAAACTTCTAGCACCTTCTCACAGAAGCCACCCTTGTATCCCTCCTGATACCAAAACCTTTCCACGCAAACCCGAAACACTTTGGTTACTGTGGACTTTACTAACACTTTATTTCCTACCAGTTATTGAAGAAAGTTTGAGTATTTCAAACATTCATTAATTTTCAAGGTAGTCAGACAGATGATACAGTAAGGATGTAGAGATTAAATAAACTTGTTTGGATTTTTTTTATTGCTTGTTATACTCAATGGTCTTAAAGGTGTTTTCCAACCCAAATGATTCTAAGATTCCTCTTCCTAAGAAATATGGTCTCTTAAGAAGGTGTAGGGAAAATAACGTTTTTTCATTGGTGCTATTATAGATTAAAAAGAATAGAAATGGTTACTTTGAATATAAAACTATTCCTTCCATGTAAGAATGAAGTGATGTAATTATTAATGATATACAACCCCTGTTAAGGTGAAGCAAGATAATTTTAATTGTAATAAATCTTTATCACTGCAGGTAAGAAAGATATTATTTGGAAAAATTAAAAATATATAGATAAGTAAACTTAAGTCAATATGTCAAACATCAGATATGCCCAGTATTCTTGAAAGAATTAAATAATTAACTTGCTGTAAAAAAAAGTCCATCATTTTAAAAATGAACATTTAATATATATCCAGTACACTGCTATTAATACTGCTGTAGAAGCTTCTAAGTGACCTTCCAACAGTGATGACACCAATGTCCAATTACTACTGATGACTATAGGATGAAAATTTCACCTCTAAACTTTTCTAACTACTAAAGGAGTTATAAATAGTAGTCCTATTAAGTGAGCAACCCAGTATTCAATTAATGGTTAATGATGCATAGGAAAATAGCTTTTAACACTCTAAAATGGACTTGAGATGATTTGCAAATTTCACATCAGACTTCTGAATATGAATTGTGACTAACGTCCAGTGATAATACTTTTATACTTTTCCATCATGTACTTTATTACATACAAAATGAACTCTGGAGAGGATCAGTGGAAGTAACTCTCTGGATAGTCCCAGAATCCTCTGAAAAATTAAAGAAGTGGTTGAATTGTTTTGATTTCTTATGGAGTTTTTATTATCTTGGAATCATAAATCTCTGAACACTTTTTATCACATTTTCACATAATTCATTCCTTTCCTGAAGCCTACTCGGATTACTTAAAAACAATTTTGATTAATATTTAAGTATGTATCCAATGAAGTATTTTTTAATGTGGAAAATCACAGAGAAATCATAGAATTATAAGAAAGAAGATAGAAATGCAATTCCAAATCCATGGCTTAAAGTAATAAATCTCATTCCTGAGAGATAGTCTCTCGTATTTTGCAAAGCAGTCAGTGATGGACACATCACAACTTCTCTAAACCATTCTCCCTTATCACAAACATTGCTTTTTTATAGTGCCATTTGCATATTTGAATGTTGTTGTTGTGTCCACTCCCAGTCTTCTCTTTCATAAACTAGCAGTGCTAGGTTAGTCTTTTTTCTCTGGCTCTTCATTCCTGGACCTTTCATTATTCTTGATACTCTTAGACTGTCTGGTTTGGATTTTTCATAATATTCACTGCCCAATTCCTTCACAAGAGGATCCAGTTGAGATACTGCTAATACTAACAAGAATGGAAAAGTGAATTCACCTAGTATGGAAATGTATTCGTGTTCATACACACTGGGACCATGACTGGTTTTTTTACAATGTGACCTTACTGCTCAAATTCCACTTAAGATCTGAAGTAATAACGCTAAGACTCTTCTTGACAGAACTGTCTAGTTGTTTGTTTCGCATTTTTCAGATTATTTGATGTGAAGTAAAGAGGGTTTTTTAATTTTTATAATTGTACCGAATCATGGTTTTTTTCAAACCATCCTACAGTTTCTGGTCACTGTTTTAGTTTTTAACCACATTACTTATTGGTATATTTAATTAGAGCTATGTCTATGTGACCATCGAAATCCCATGAAATATTCAATAGTCTTATAACCAGGACAGACATTAGGAGAAGATTTCCTGGGAGACAGTAGAAAAAGGCCACTATTAGGCCTCTGTTTCCTGTTCTGCATGTATAATCTAGTATTATAGAACTTATAATTACACCTATACAATACTTAATAACTTACGTTATTTCTTTGTCCATCATAAGATCATCATGAGAGACACTATTCTATTTCTACAGTAGGCCATTTATGACTGCTTGCTTTGTTTCTCCACTTGATTATAAGAATGACAGAAGGGAAAAAGAAAAAAAAAACATAAAAGGTAGGAAAGAAAATAAAACAACATAATGGAGAGAAGAAACAAGAAATCCATCCTACGATCTCAGCTGTGAACCATGTTATCCTTTCCCCTACCATTCTTCCATCTGCTGTAACTTGTGAATTTTATGTCTAATTTTAGACTACAAATGGCTCAAGAGGACATGTGGTTTTGTATGTAGCAAAAATTATAAAATAGTTTCCATTACTGTACAAAAATTAGTATAAATTAATATGTACCAATATGTGGTTTTAACAAGTATTAATGCTTTATGAGTTGAATAAAGGGTCATCTTTACCAGAAAAAATATCTGTCCCTGAGCATAATTTATGACTGTCCAATTAGGTTATAGATTAAGGATAATTGCTATAGAAGATCTTTAAGATTCTGAATCTGTTAATCTAATATTTCATATTTAATGAAATTGTCAGCAATTTTTGGTTAAAAATGTAAGATCATTTAATAGCATTTGAGTCATCACTTCCCTGCCAGTGATTTGGTATATAAATATTCCCTCCCTTCATCCGCAAGTCTGCAATTTTCTTTTAAAATTTTACCTACCATACTGTCATGAACTTCTTAGAAAAAATCGAGATAAAACCAGTGGAATAAGTATCAGTGAGGAAATAATAAAGTATTTACTCTCAGAAGTTCTAAATTTATTATCAAAGGGTAAAGCCTTTTACAACCTTCTGATCATGGTTAATTTGGCAGAACACCTTGAATGTTAAATCTAGGAGTGGAAATTAATTGAAAAAAATCTATTTGGGAATATCGTCTGCAAAAATCTTTTTACTTCCTTTAACAGTTAAAAGAATGCCTCTGTGCCCAAGAACTGCGTAATAGATATTGGGAGATAAATTCTAAAAAAGGAACATATATGACCTTTGATATTTGGCAAAGCACTACACAGTTCACTGATACATACCAGTCACTGCAGTTCTGATTGATTCCTGACCCCTGCTGTCGAGTCAACAATGAGTGTAGAAGCATTTACTGGATTATTCTCAAAAATATTTTCATATTTTATGTTGGATATTAGGAAAAATTTCTTCACTGAAAGTTTTGTCAAGCATTGGAACAGGCTGCACAGGGAAGTCACCCTGTGGTGAGTCACCATCCCTGGAGGCATTTGAAAGACATGTAGATGCTGTTCTTAAGGACATGGTTTAGTGGTAGACTTGGCAATGCTAGGTTAACGTTTGGACTCGACGATCTTAAAGGTCTTTTCCAACCAAAGTTATTCTATGATTCTATGATTTATTTTATGTCAGCATGGAATGAGAGCAGGAATCTTTGGTTTCACTTTTCTGTTGAGTTCTGCCAATATAGCCTATAAAATAAAATGTCTGATGAGCGTTTTACTTAAGGTGACAACAACCTATTTCAACAGATCTTGTTTCTGATTTTCAGAGGTCAATTACTTTGTTCATTTCACAGGTTTCATCAGCAAAACTCTCTGGAGTAGAGTTCACACTCAGATATCGGTCATAGACATGTGGATGGCAATTGCTGTTGTGAAATGTTTATAAAAATATGAAATTATTGTGGTGCTGTTTCCTCTCAAAACATTGTGCAGAGCCACATTTTCTCACATCACATAATAAGACCAGAGCATTGCAGCTGCAAAACCTCTGAAACCGGGCATGCAAATGCACCTTGATCTAAAAGAAAGCAGAGAGTATTCGGCTCATATTAATTGGAATTTTAAAGGAACTTCCATCTCCCAGATATCAAAACATACAATTAATTGGCTAGCTAAACAAATCTCCTATAAATACTAGATGTTAGGTTTTCATCTGAGGTTGCAGAGCAGCGAAGCAGGGCAGTCATTAGACAAAAATGAAAGAAAAATGGAACACTGTAGGGCAGCTAATGGAGGGGTAGCAAAACTCCAGGTCTAAGAAACAGACATGTTCTATCCATGGCTCTGTTCTTAGCCTTCAACAATGGTAAAAGAGTTTCTTCAAGCACTATCCTTGCAGATAGAGACAAGACAAGACAGCCTATTCAACCTAGTGAAGGGAATGCATGCCTAACTGCCTAGGTTCATTTTACATTAATTCTGTAATTCTGAGGGAGTGAAGCTATGTGCATAGCGACTCCCATTAGCATCTGAGAAGGAAGGGAAAGAGCCTGGAGCAAGTGATGTTCTCCTTAATATCTTCCTGTAGCATTGCATACCATGGGGCTGTGCATAGCATTTTGCTCTGTCAGGTTCTGGTGGGTTGACCCTGGACCAAATGCTCACCAAAGCTGCTCTATGCAGTTTCTGCTGCTCCTTCCTCCTCAGGAGGAGGACTCCTTACACTCTTCCCATGCTCCAGTATGAGGTCCCTCCCACGGGAGCCAATCCTCCACCAACTTGTCCAACATGAGCCTTTCCCATGGGCTACAGTTCTTCATGAACAGCTCCAAAGTGGGTCTCTCCCATGGGGTGCAGTCTTTTAGGAATAGACTGCTCCAGCATGGGTCTCCCATAGGGTCACAAGTCCTGCCAGAAAACCTGCTCCAGTGTGGGCTCCTCTCTCCACAGGGCCACAGGTCCTACCAAGAACCTGCTCCAGTACAGGCCTCAGCCTCCTTTGGATACTTCCACCTGCTTCGGTGTGGGGTCCTTGATGGGCTGCAGGTGAATATGTGCTCCACTGTGGACCTTCGTGGACTGGAAGGGGACAGCCTGCCTCACCATGGTCTTCTCCAGGGACTGCAGGGGAATCTCTGCTCTGGTGTCTGGAGGACCTCCTCCCCCTCTTTCTTCAGTGATCTTGGTGTCTGCAAAGTTATTTCTCACATCCTTTCACTCCTCTCTCTGGCTGCCACTAGTTGTTGGGTTTGTTTGGGTTTTTGCCTTCTTAAATAAGATCACAGAGGTGCTACGACTGTTGTTGATGTCCAGCAGTGGGTCCATCTTAGAGACGTCTGACCTTGTCTCTATCGAACATGGGAGAAACTTATAGCAGCAGCTTCTTGCAGAAGCCACTCCTGTATCCCTCCTGCTACCAAAACCTTGCCGTGCAAACCCAAAACACAAGTTGAAGAAAGCACCCAGCAAGCCATTGCAGCCCATTTGCAGGGCTGGGGAATTCACCTGATCTCAGTTCCCTGAGCTGCTAAGGGAGGACAGCATTTGGAGAGAACTGCATCTAGCCATAAAAGGGTGAAGATAAAATAAATTAATGCAAAGAATTCATATTTGTCTGTCCTGTGACAAGATTTGAGTTAGTCTCTCTATCAAGCTGATGGATACTAAAGTTGATGCTGAAAAAAAAAGGCAGATTTTCATAACTGAATTTCTTCAGCCTCACTTAAAATGCCACAGATGAGCAATGAAAACAGTAGCTTAACTTTTACAAACCTGAGAACATTGAGAGCTTGCTTTAGAATCAAATTTCAGGCTGACTACAGGCAACTGTTTTGAAAATCTTGGCTTATGGTTCTGTAAATTGCAGTCCTTGCTCTTTATGCTAGTTAACTGAGGATCTGAATTTGCAGCACCACAGTTGCAGGAATTTTGGCTATGGGCATTAACAGAATAGAGAGACCCATCCTCTAACAACCAATGGCAGACAGTGAAATAGGTCAGATAGGTTCATCTAATGATTGCCACCTGCATAATCAGCAATCTCTTAAGATTAATGTGGCTCTCATAAGATATTCTGTACTCCATCTGAGCACATATTAAAATCAGATTAATCAAAAAGGTCTATATATCTTCTTTCATATTTTAAAATATGAATTTTGATCCTTATTTATTAAACTAATAAGTTAATAGTTATAATGATAATACCTTATTCAAATAATTTATTAATTTTGTTGTTCATAATTATTATGTGCTGAAAGAGAATCTAAAAAAGGAAAAAACTCAAGTCTGAGAAAGCAATCCCAAGCCACATTATATATGCACAAAATCCTCAGTCCAGAATTTGAGTATTATCTCCTACATTGTTACCCAAGCTTATTCATGATGTGATGGTGCAGACGTGAGAGTCTTCATAGGAATTTGATCTTATTATTAGCTTTTCTAGTTCTTCTTCATGCTGTTATAATTAGTAATAGTGGTAATAAATGAAGAAGAGAATACAGGCTAAATTGCTTTTAGCATGTAAAAGACTGAAAAGAAGAATCAGTTGATTTGATTTATAAAATCAAAATTCTTACCAAATGCTGAATCAGCTTAAGATTCTGTCAAGTAGCATTCATAGCTATTCAGTGGAGAGCATGAGTGGAAATACAACGTTAACATGATGCTGTCACAGATTACCCTCAAATCTTAATACTAGTACAGCAGAAATAATTATAAACAAATAGTCTGAATTGTGTTTGCTAGCTTGTTTTCAAAAACAATCAGCTACTTTGAGAGTAATTTTTAATGCTGTAACAGGAACTTTGCTTTGTAGAAAAGCAACATTAAAATGTCTGTCTGGGGTTTCATAAGATGAAATAGATAGACTATGCTAGGGTTAGATCCAGAAAGAGAATTCAATACTCTGAAACTGTCAGTGTCCAGAGCTCAGAGAGCCTCATTATTGTACTGACTGTGGTTTATAATAATCCATCTAATATAGTTCTTATTTTTGTTTGGTAACTTAGCTTTTTAATAAGCCACTTTCCAAATCACTGTTATTTTTCCTAAGTCGTCTTTATTTTAGACCAAAACATGTTCCTTGCAGGCTGATGCACAGATTTGCATTCAGAAAACCTGTAGTTTTTCAGTTCTTCTAAAATACAGTAGTTAATGGAAAGGGAATCAAAACTACACATAAACTGATAAAGGGACTAGCTGGACTTGTGCAAAGCATTTAACACTGTCCCACATGACATCCTTGTCTCTACATTGGAGAGGCATGGATTCAATGGATAGACCACTCTGCAGATAAGGAACTGGCTAGATGGTCACACTCAAAGAATTGTGGTCAACAGCTCAATGTCCACGTGGAGATCAGTGACGAGTGGTGTTCCTCAGGGGTCGGTACTGGGACCGGCACTGTTTAACATCTTTGTTGGTGACATGGACAGTGGGATCAAGTGCACCCTCAGCAAGTTTGCCAATGACACCAATCTGTGTGGTGCAGTCAACACACTGAAGGGAAGGGATGCCATTCAGATGGACATTGACAGGCTTGAGACATGGGCCCATGCAAACTGCATGAAGTTCAACAAGGCCAAGTGCAAGGTCCTGCATGTGGGTTGATGCAATCCCAAGTACAACTACAGTCTGGGAGAAGAATGGATTGAGAGCAGCCCTGAGGAGAAGGACTTGGGGATGCTGATTGATGAAAAGCTCAACATGAGCCGGCAGTGTGCGCTGGCAGCCCAGAAAGCCAACCGTGTCCTGGGCTGCATCAGAAATATTGTGGCCAGCAAGTTGAGGGAGGTGATTCTCCCCCTCTACTCTGTTCTTGTGACACCCCACCTGGAGTACTGAATCCAGCTCTGGGGTCTCCAGTACAGGAAAGACATGGAGCTGTTGAAGTGAGTCCAGAGGAGGATCACAAAGCTGATCAGAGGGCTGGAGCATCTCTCCTACGAGGACAGGCTGGGGGAGCTGGGGTTGTTCAGCCTGTGGAAGAGAAGGCTGAATTGTGGCCTTCTAGTATCTAAAGGGGCCCTACAGAAAAACTGGAGAGTGACTCTTTACCAGGGAGTGTAGTGACGGGACAAGGGATAATGGGTTTAAACTAAGAGAGGGGACATTTATATTAGACATTAGGAAGAACATCTTTACTGTGAGGGTGGTGAGGCACTGGCACAGGTTGCCCAGAGAAGTTGTGGCTGCTCCCTCCGTGAAAGTGTTCAAGGGCAGGTTGGATGAAGCTTTGGGTAACCTGGTCTAGTGGAGGCAGTCCCTGCCAATGGCAGGGGGATTGAAACTAGATTATCTTTGAGTTCCCTTCCCATCCAAACCATTCTATGAGTCTATGAAAATCACATTTTGTCATGTAAAACAAAGTCAATGTTGCTTTATGGGCAGAGAAGAAAATATTTATGTATTGCTATAGTCCTTATTTATGGATGGTTATAACTGTCATTTCCTTTTTGCCACTTAAGGTCTTGTTTTACTGTATATGATTAATTTTGTTTCCCTATTCAGTCTTATTTTTAATATTGCTTATTTTACTCATGCTGAGTAATCAGAGAAATTATTTTACCAGTCATCTCCTACAGTGTTCAGGGGCTATCTGACTACAGTAATTCCCTGATGTTTGCCTCTTAATAGAAAAAAAAAAAAATCTAAAGGGGAATTTTTCTCCTATTTTCAGGTTTTTTCTTCCTAGTAGAGTTTATGCAGTCCATCTACCAACTGTTTCTATGAACTTCCATCTTATTCACTACATGCCAAAAATAAAAGGCTTCCCAAGATCTCTTGACCTGTTCCCTGCTTCATATACTGTTATTAGTCTGCTTTGACTCACCCCTTTAACAGGAGGGTTTCCTCCTCTCCCATCCCCTGGCCCAAGGAGAAAGATTAGTCCCTCTCCATTAAAAGAAAAAGTCACCCTGCAATTGAACCAGCTCATCTAAGGCTGGAGAGCTCTGATTTCCAAAGATAACCTTGAACCATAAAGTAATGGCTTCCCTATCATCATAGGAGTTTTTTTCCATTTTTTTTCTACTCTGGCGTTTCCTCTGTCTCAGTAATTGTTTCAGCAGAGAGACTTTGTGAGAAAGGAGGATCTCTTTCCCACTGTGGCTCACTCTCTAAATCTTTTCCCACAATCCCTTATGTGCATACCCTAAAGAAGTGCTCATCCTCTCCCACATTCTCATCCGCCCCTGAATTTTCCCACCTTCCTTGCTCAAGAAGTAATTTTCCTTATGTTAGCAATTTGCTCCATAAGTTTTTCTGGACCTTGAGCCAAGAAAATATTGACACATCTTTGTGATTTTATTTCAATAGGCATCTTTACTAGCTCTGAGCTTATATCATGAGTAACAATTTGTTAGGCCAAAGCTCTGCATTATCAGTTTAGTAGTATTTAAGATAAAAAATAGAGTAAAATTATTTACTTCCATTCCTTGGACTCCTTTATCCTTTTTTCTTCTGTACTTGCCTGATACTATAAAGCATATTTCAGGAAGCTACACCATAATTTTCTTTTTTATGTGTGTGGAGTTTGTGATTTTGGAAGTTGAGTTCCTTCAAGATAAGATCCAGTACAGGAATTGCAGAGCTTGCACAATTTTATATTTTACGCTTATATCTATTGCTGACAGAAACTATAATTCAAATGCATAGTCAAGTCCAACCACGAACAATAAATAAAGGGTATTAAAGATAAAACCACTACAGTGACCACATACCTTTTACTTCTATAAAAAAAAATATACCTCACAAAAGGGCACAAAACCTGATAAGGAAAGCTAGCAGGTTCCTTATAGAAAAGCAGGTGACACAGTTTGTTTAGTGATATTTTATATTTAATGAAGCTATCTTTAAGGACTTCAACCAGGTCCCTAAAATACCCTCTGCTAATTTTAGCTCTCACTTATCATGCTGATAAGCTTTAAGCTTCTCTAGCATAAATTAAGCTGTTATTTACCTTGCAGGTCACCTGACTATGAATGGCACAATATGCTTCCAGTCCAACTACTTTAGTTATACAGTTCCAGGCAATTTCTGGGCCGTATGCAAAGACAGAAAATGTGTCTTGACATGTTTTTCTAGAAAAAGTGGTATAATCAAAACAGGTGCACCAAATACTGATCACAAAGGTGCCTTTAAGCCACCTCTCTCTTCTGATCTCCATCAGCACTGATTTTACTTAGGCAACGTGGGAAACTACTTTCAGTTACATTTCTATTTTTATCCATGTCTGGGGTGAAAAAAAGCCAGTATATCTACCGTATTTTATTTATATGATCCCAATATATCTGACATAATTCTTTTGCTACTTTGGCATTGTCATTCTCTCTATGCCAAAGCTAGCAGAGCATTAATGTAATACAGCAGTCTGCAAAGCCTATTCCAGAGTAATTCTCTTACATTTTTCAGGCCATTTGCACCAAAATATGCAAGTCATGGTGTTGAAAGACCACTAGCTATATTATTCTGGTTTTGTTTGTGCACTGAGTATGTGTGTGTGTGAAACATAGTGAAAATCTGCTTGAATTGAAAATACCCGGAGGATACTGGAGTAATGGTATGTATAAGATGGCAATACGGGATGACTTCTTGATTAAAATCCTGGACTGATTTATTGTGATGTTGGATTTGGACAGTTCTAATAATCCGTTAAGCTTTATTTATGACAATGACAAAAATGTGGCTGAGATATCCAACCCGAATAAAAACCTTCCCATAAGATTACAGTGAGGTTTCAATTGAGTTCTTCAGACACAGTAAAAACACCAAACAGATTGCTCTTTCTTCTTACTGCTGATCACTGAACCATAGTCTTGAGGCACAGCTGATCATTATTCAAACACCACTTCCTCTGCACTCAAGACCGGTGTATTCCAAAGAACAGGAAATCAAGCAAAGGAGGAAGGAGACCTGTGTGAATGAGCAAGGAGCTCCTAGAAATACTCAAAGGGAAGTAGGAAATTTGCAGCAGGTGGAAAAAGGGAACGGCCATGTGGGTGGAATATAGGAACATTGCCAGAGTATGTAGGGACACCACAAGGGAGGCTAAAGCCCAGCTGGAATTGAAACTGGCAGAGGATGTCAGGGACAACAAGAAGGGCTTCTTCAAGTACATCGGCAGANGGGGGTGAATGGTGAAGCTGCATTTGTAACTTTTTGTATTTTAACAACTTAACTACTTGTTGATATATCATGGTAGACTCGTTGCTTACTGCATGTAGATACTTTGCAGCTTAGATGAATTTAGCCCAACTTCTGTCATGTAAAAACTATACACCTGCTGTCAAGCTTCCCCTATTACTGGGAAGGGATAGATACCTCCGAATCCCATTTAGTCTTATTCAGTTTTGACTCCCATTTTAAAATACAGCCATTCACCTCTGAACGTTTGAGCCACTCTTCACTAACTGTGGATGTTCAGCTGTACCCAAATGTTGGCTGGAAAAACATGAATATCTGGAAAAAATAAAATAAGGTTTTGCAATTTATGAGTTTTTCTTAACTTTTCTCTTTTTTTTAAAAAAGATTTTTTTCAGGGCAAATTTAGTCAAAATATGTTTAGAATAAAAAGAACTGGTAGTGGAACTGAGCAATTTTTTTCTAACAGTTTTCTATTCAACATTGAATCAAACAAATGAAATATTTGTTACACTGTTGCAATTCCTTTAGGAAAAAAATCTGAATATAATAACTTCGTACGGTTAAAAAACAAGTTATTAGTATGCTGAATTTATTGCTCCAATTATTTGTTATTTATTCATTTTCATGTCACTAAATAAGTAATTATAGGATATTGTACTATTCAAGTCAATTAAACCAGACTGAGTATCCTGGGAAATCATTTAGAGTATCTAATTTCATGGAACATTCTGAATTTGGACATTATTTTCTAATTTCAAATAAATAATATCTTCAAAACAGTAGAATTTCCCAGAAAATGGACAATTTTATTTATTGTGGTTGAATAATTTGTTATCTATTATGTACGTTAAAGATTTTTAAAAATTTTATTTAGCTTTCTAATAATTTCTTATTTTATTTCATGAAGGTTCCAAAATATAACTATCATAATCCTTCCAACACCTTTTCCCCACCATACTAGTTTTCTCTACTTCTTTTGAATTGATAGCATAATTTTTCTCGTTGAAACTTATTGAAAAGGTGTTCCCCTTCCTAGTAAAAGAAATAGCCCTTAATAACATTTAATAAGTACACTAAATATCTGTATGTGCTTAAAAATATCTAAAGGTTTGTCATTTGGACAAAAAAAATACTTTTGTCTGAGTCAAAAATACATTTAGGTTAAACAGGCAGTTGTCTGTCTTAAAGAAATACTGTCACTATCAACTCAAAAAAAGGAGCAACTTGCAAGTCTTATAAAAAAATATTAAAAATCCAAATCAAAATTCCTTTGGGAAAAAACAAAGACAAAACCAAACCAAAACAAATAAAACCCCCACAAACTAAAAAACCTAGGAAGATGTTCATTTTTCTGTATGGTGTCAAATATACAGGCCCCATAACTTAATTGATTGGTTCCTGGAAAAAATAAAGTAAATATATACATGTGCATGTTTGCTACATGTACTGAATTCCAAATATGTTTAAAATTAATTGAAATTGACTTAATGAACAAACAAAAAATAACTAACAAAACACACTATTTAACCGTTTAAAGTTTATAGATTAATTATATTGTTTAAAAATAATTTCTCTGAGTTATTCTCATTTTTCAAGCATGCAGCATATATGCACTGTTCTTCTACTGTGACACATTAACATTCTAAATGAGAGTTTGAACTCTAATTTGAATCATCCTTTTCTTACCTATTCCTTTCTTTTCAGTTTGGCATTTGGGGCTTTCTTCCTCTTTTTTCTTGCGTCTGTCTGGGGTTAATTTTAATATATGGGATAATATAGTTCATTTACATAACATTTATTTAATGGCCTGCAGATTCCCTGTTTTATGGCAGCTAACCTGTACCTGGTATGTTTTGCAATTGTTAGATATTCATTTGTTCTTTGTCATTCTTAAGGCCTGTTTTACCTGGCTCCCAAGACCTTATTCCCTTAATGATCAGTACCTGTGCATTTGAAATTTGCATCATCTCTGTTATCAGATTGTGCTTACACATTTAAGGCTGCTTCTGTCATCTTGTGCTTGTGCTTTTTTCCCTTCAGCATCCTTAAATATGTGTTTTCTTGATGAAGTATCTAATGGTTTAATATCACAGCCAGATCACATATCTTTGTTTCATGGTCACTGAAAAATTCACTCTACATATGTAAGGATTCAGTAGAATCTATAGATACATTTAGATAAAACTTTTTGGTAACTACTTGCTATTAAAGTTTGCCAGTTACAACAAATACTGTGGCAGACAGTAAAAATCTCTTTCAGAGATAATCTAGAATCTTGAAGAAAGCTAAGAACCTTATTCAAGAGATGTAGATGCTTCCCTGGTATGAGGCTTAAGGGAGAGAAGAGAGCGATGGTTCTTAGCCTCTGCGGTTATTTGTATAAGAATTACCACCCTCAGCAGGTGTATCAGAGCCCTGGTTGAGATCCTTCCTCTTTCATCAGATTTTATTTATATTGAACTTGTGTAATGAATCTGAGTTATGAGCAAATGTGTTTCAACAATAAGTCATAGAATCATAGAATCATTAAGGTTGGAAGAGACCTCAAGGATCATCCAGTCCAACCGTCCCTCTACCACCTATTACCCACTAAACCATGTCCCCAAGGACCACATCTAATCTTTTCTTAAACATCCACAGGGACGGTGACTTCACCACCTCCCTGGGCAACCTGTTCCAATGCCCGACCACTCTTTCCGAGAAGAAATTTCTCCTAATCTCCAACCTAAAGTCAGTCTTAAGGAGGTGTTTATTTCTACACAGTTGTGACTTTTGCCCAAACTTTAAGATTTAAATGCACCTCTTTGCTGAATTTAGTTAGTTCAATGATAGTACACGTGCAAAAAAAATCTGGTTAAAGTTTTCAATAACTTCCAAAAGAGAACCTACTGAGAAAATGAGCACTTACCGTGTGACTTTGCCTTCTCTTGACCAGGCAGCCTTGTTCTCAGTCTCCTCTGCTGAATGTCTCTTCTGGGCTGTTTAATAACAGAAAAATATCGATAAACTGAAGGAAGTCTGTTGAAGGGCCACAAAAATGGACCCAGATCTGGAGCGCTTGCCTTGTGAGGAGAGCTTGGAGAAGACACCTCTGGGGGGACCTGACAGGAGCCCCTGATGCTTACAGTGAAGGTGGTGAAGAGATGGACCCAGAGGCTTCATAGTGATGCATAGATATTTCTAATAAACCATGAACCTGAATGGCATATTCAGTACAGTACAGTGTGGCAGGCAGACATGCACAACAAAGTCAGTATGTGTAAAGGTGCTTTTAATGGTAATATCAGGAAAATAACATCTTTTGAAATGTCATTTTGAAAATCTGTTATTAAATTTCTTGTCCAAGTCTTGTCCAAGTACTACTGGAAACATGCTAAAACATAAATGTATGTATAAATATTATTGATGTTCCAAAACCATACTATACTGTTAGTTTAATTACTGCTAGTTTTATGTCTGTTCATGTGGATCTGAGATGTATAATTTTCTGCCAAGGAGTAGTTACTATTTATTTTCCTGAATGATCTTCTTCCTTGCTTTTTTTTTTTTTAATGTATTTATTTTAAGCTAGTGTCATAGAATTAATAATCAGTTCTATTTAGTTCATTAATGAAATTTACATAGGGTTAGGTTTCTTATCTACTATGAAACTGATTTAGACAGAACTGGCTACTAACATTAAAACTCAGAAGTTACTAGTCTGAAAAAAGAAATGAGATGTAAAGTTTCTCCAGAGACTCTTAATTGTTTGTGAGTGTTATCTACATAGGGTAACAGAGAGGAAGAGATAAGTGTCACCTAAAATCTCTGTGACAGAAAATCTGGCAAGCATTCAAATGTTCAGCCAGGCACCAGAAAACAACCGACAATTTTAAGGGCAAGCGTTATGACCTTGACAAATATAAAACAACAAAGGAAAAGCAAACACAACATCACAACCTCATGCTTCTCTTGTGCCATCAAGAAAGAAGAAAAGAAATATCATCTGGTAAATTCAGACCTTTCAACTTCTGTGTTTATTGTGGACTGCTTCCTTCAAATGCTTCTGAAGACAAATTTTATCACCACATTATCATATATTGTAGGAGGAAAATTATAATTAGCTACTTAACGTCTTTGGCAGATGTGTATGAGAACATTTTAAATGACTATATAAAATTTGCAGCATTAAAACCATATTCTGTCTCAAATATAATTTGTTTCATTTTTCTGTTTAATGAAGTGTAAAACAGTGATAAATTGTAGAATTCTTTGTAAAGAGTGTTCATATTATTTGTATAATGCAGTTGGTGAACTAACTGTGTTTCAAAAAGCAAATGAGTTGATGGGATGGAAATGTAATTTGCAGCTTAAAGATCAAAAAGCAAAGCAATAACATGGCACCACTGATACTTAATTAAATTAGTGTGCATTTCACTTAAAGAGACAGCTTCAGCATCAGCAACCCTCTTAGCAAGGCCGGTACAGTGGACATGTACTGAGGCACTTAAAAAATGAGATGGCAAGCTGATTTCCACAGGGAATTGTTGGTGTACACACAGAGCACCACTGCCATTAGCAGGGTCTATGAGCCAAAAGGACAAACACAGATAAAAAATGTCAAAGTCAATTAAAGGATTGGGACTTGGCAGCTTCCACTTTAACAATATTTTAACAGAGATAAATACAGAATATGAGGAAGGAAGCACGCTGTTTTTCAGGCTTTGCCCTATTTCTTTAATCTGGACTTCAGAAGACAAATTGTGAGGGTGAACATGTAACTAGGATTATAGGAAACAAAATGTGAACTGGTGAAACTGCATAAATTCCAGTTGATTTTAACTCCTCATGTACTTTGTCCTGGTTTCAGCTGAGAGAGAGTTAATTTTCTTCATGGTAGCCAGTACGGGGCTGTGTTTTGGGTCTGTGCTGGAAGCAGCGCTGATAGTGCAGAGATGGTTTTGCTGTTGCTGAGCGGTGCTGGCACAGAGCCAAGGCCTTTGCTGCTTCTCGCACCGCCCCGCCGGCGGGATGGCTGGGGGTGTGCGGGGAGTTGGGAGGGGACAGACAGGGCAGCTGATCCTAGCTGACCAAAGGGATATTCCACACCATATGGCATC
>VWZZ01002336.1:39282-54408 GCA_013399095.1 Psophia crepitans | reverse complement strand
TTTATGTGGTGCCCAGCCAACGGCTGGAGTAAAATCACGACAACTTTCTTTATTATGAAACTAAGATTGTCTCATGCAGCTTACAGATTTCATTAATAACATACAAAATCAACAATTTAAGATTTATTACTTAAGTCTCCACTCGATGTAACAGGTTAAATGTAGTTTGGGAGAAGCTATTTTTCCTCCATCTGCTAGAGATGGGATGGGAGCTACAGAAGATCCCTAGCATGAAGGCAGATGAGTATAGAAGCTGGTATTAAAAGGGAGCTGTTCATCGATATGAAACATTTTTGACAGTTGAAACAACCAAAAGCAGCTTATTGTAGCCATCAGGGGAAGAGGAGAATGAGCAATGAATATGAAACCAGGACGACAAACTGGGTTCCTTTATAGCTGTTAAGTAAAAGTCACATGACATGCAGGAGAACAAATAGAGATATTATGTAAAAATTACTATTCTCAGATGAATGAGAATTTTATTTTTTTAACAACAACAAAAGATTCTTTCAGTCATCCCAAATATTTAATTTAATAAAGCAGCTATTCCTAAAAAAAAAAATTATATTTTTCTCCAGGCTTCATGGAATGTGTATTAGTAAGAATTACCTAAAAGTGAGTACGCATTCAGACAAGATGATAGCTACATAACTTCATTACGAACAATGCAATATCTTTCTTAATAAACATTTGCTCTGTCATGACAGGTACACTCAGGTAGAAGGATTCTTTCATTTCGATGCCTTTTTCTGGAGTTTCTGGAAAATAAAGCTCCTGATCCCATCTGCAGGCCTGATGTAATGCTTTTACAAGCCTGCTAAAATTGTAACTGCTTTGACTGGTTATAATGGTAATTATTTTGGATAATGTTTCAGCGTGCATGCTTAGGAGGACAGCTTTAATGTGTGAGAGAATGTTTCCTATAATGACCTACAGACTATGTTTCTGATGCAGTGTTTGAGGTGCAATGTTTGTAAGCATCTGAGAATGGCTTCTTAAGAGCAAGCAGTGTCTCAGACATGTAGCCAAACATGAGGAGACCATTTTATTTTAAATCTCTTCCTCCCCCAGAAATCAGTTTGGCAATATACATGGTGCTAATATTACTTATCCACCACATACCCACTATCTGCACTCCCAAGAGTGAATTAGAATCAAATGTATTTACATTAGAGACAGAAAAATTATCAATTTACAAATGCATTTTCTCCTAAGCTTTATTAGAGAAAGACACAAAGATACTCCTTATGCCTTTTAAAATGCCGTTGATATTAATATTAACAACATGACTAGATAGAAGTGTCATAAAATGTAACAACAATCTCATTTCCAATCTATAGAGCAAACAAGCTTACTTACTAAGGACAAAATATATTCCCCAGAGGAAAACTATATGGAAGTGGTAAAGTAATTTCATAATTGTGAAAAGGCCGATCATCAATTCCTTGAGAGTTCATGCTTTGTTTGTTGCTGCACAGATGATAGCAATGGATTCCTTTCATTCATAGCCAATGAACAAAAAGGTCAATCTATCAGCTTACGTGTAGTTAACTCAGAGGTGGAATTTGACCCAGTTTGTCCTTGTCTCTCTATTGCTGAAATGTTAACACTGATCCTTCATAACAGAGGAAAATGCTACTGTGGCTTCAAGGCAAGTGATTCCAGAATGGCTATTAACCTCTGCACTTCGATCCAAATTTATAAAAGAACATGAAAAAAAGTCGAAACAACTTTAATGCAGCCTGGCGTGATTTTCTTCTATGACACAAAGAAACCACTCAAAGGCCACTTTGAAATTATAATGTCTGTTCCAAGACGCTCCCCATACTTCCTAAAAACCAGACTCTGCTCTGAGACACAGGAATGCCAAGTGAGTGAATAGATAACACTTCTATTTTTATTAGTACAAAATCATTAATTTAGACAAGAAACATTTGAATGAATATTTTGTCATTTGGGTTATTAGTCTTCCATATCTTTTCACACTTTATCTTGTATACTCTTAATGACATAGAGTATACGTGTCTAATTTAGTCTTTAGGTCTCTATGGTTAAAACTACATGTTTCTGTGAGAGACCTAGCATATCTACTGTCACAGAAAAAAAAATAATAGTAATAATGGAAGTCAAATCCAACGGTCTGAATGCTATACTAAATAAGGCCAAAAATTACATTTCTATTGCTCAAGAGTTTTTCATTTGCTGAAGAAAAAGAAGACCATCTACTGATGAAGTCATGCCAGAGTAATATTAGGAACTTCTTGAAGTATAGCAGTGTTACAATGTCAATCTGCTTTGTGCTAATGGGCAGGGCACATAACAGTTTCCTCTAGTTCTGTATTTTCTTACAGCGCATTCACTTTACATTCATAGAATCATAGAATCATTTAGGTTGGAAAAGACCTTTAGGATCATCAAGTAGAACCATTAATGGGTTAAATTCAGTTCCTGCCTTCTCTAAACCACTCCTGTATCCTTCTTGTCTCACTTAGAATTTCAGACAGCCATGGTATCAGGGCTGGAAGGAGACAGATTGTATAGGAATAAGAAGTAAATGGAAATCTGGGGTGTTTTGACAAATTAAGTCCTAACTTATAAAAGCAGTGTTATAATTACTGCATGATCTGAATAAACATGACAGACTTGAGCATCTATTTATGGCTATCATTATTCAGAAAAGCACATACTGTTTGCATTATATTCTTTGAGTATCGATCTCTGCAGTATATTTCCAACTTCTATGAATGCTCTTTGTTTCACATATAACATTCATGTGACTAAGTATTATATATATGAGATCGCTAATATGATGAAAATAATTTCCATACTAATAAATCTTGTTGATTAGGAGACTAAGTGAAGAATGAAAATTCTATATCTGTAGGAAAGATGATACCTATTCTTCCTTTCTATTCAAAAGATTTCATCTGATTTCAAAAGCTCTACCTTTTAGGATGACTGGTTTCAGGAACTGCTGATAGTCTATAGGGCCTTTCTGCAGAACATTAACACCATCCACTGACCTCTTCATTAGAGACATGAAATTATTTGGAATTCCACTTCCTGCTGTGAAGTTGTCCACATTGCAATGTTTATGCCTGTGGTAGTCTTAGCAGCCAGATCAGGCACTAAATGGGCCATAAAATATACTAACACTTCTTAGATAAGTCTTTTGCAGAAAAAAAGAGAGAAAAAAAAAAGGCAGGGCACTTTCAAGATTATTAATGATGAAACAACCAAGATATGGGCAAGACACAATGCATTTGCCCATGCTGTATTTTTTCCAAAGCCTTTAATATACACTAATATTTTCGGTTTAATTCTACTATTAAAAAAATTATCAGAAAATATGGAATATAGTCTCGTGTTAACTAATTGGAAACTTTCCATTCATCACTGAGAAAATGGCAGTGGCCTAATCATTTAGCTTTAAAAATTCCTTAAATATGTGTTTTATACAAATGTGGTTTTGAACTGAGATGACCTAAAGTACTTAGATTCATTAACCAAATGACACTTGTGGTCAGTGTGCTTAAGAAATACATTTTATCTCTTAATCTTTTGTGCTTTTATTTGGTCTAGTATTTATATTCTTGGGGAGGTAAAGGGGAGGATGTGGGTTTGGTTTTTTTAACATTGCCTACTTCTACAGCTACTTATTTTTTAGCGTTTTTTAGAAAAGATTATAGGTATTCACTCTAACAATTTATAAAAATATATCAGAATTCCAAGATGTGACAGAGATGAAAAGTTAGATTGTTTTTGTTTATGTGTTTAATTGCTCTATGCAAGGCTAATTACTTCCAAATAAGGAAAATTTTACATAACATTTCAGAATTAATGAAGGACACAAAATAGCAGTTATCATAAAAAGTACTTGTCACCACTTGGAAGTAGAGAAATCGTAGTTATAATGTTCTATTGTTAAAGTTCTGCAAGAAAAATATCCTGTAGTTTATTCTTTTTGCATGCCTACATAAGATCCAGTTGATGCTCAAAATTATGTGAAAGAAGTTCTCTAGCCTGGAATGCTAGTAATTAATTAAGTATTTTTGACAACACCTCAAAAATAAATGGGTTTATGCAACAGTAAAAAAAATAGAATCACTGAATCCATCAGAACAGTATTTTTCCTGTTGATTTCTTGCACAATCTCTAATCTTGATTTCAGAAAGACAGCTACACTGAAACAACTCCAGTCATTATCTGAATATAATAGGAGTTTTAGGCTTCCAAAAAAACTTTCAAGGACATCAGTTTTCACTTTCTGGGGTGTAAAAGTTGTGATAAAAGGCTATGAATGGCTAACACTTTCTGTCAAAATACCTTTATTCCCTCAGTCTGAAATGACAGCTGTACAAATGGGGTTACAGCACCTTATATATATTTTACCAGTGGTCATCTTTCTTTAGCATTTATCTCAGAAGAAATGAGCTGCGACTCATAAGTTTATTAACTGTAATAGAAATTTTACTATTGATGCTAGGTTGGAAGGATGGGTTATAGTGAAGGCATTAGACTAATAAAGATGCAATGTGTAACAACAAATTAGCAAAATTTTTTACTAGTTTTCATGAGATAGCTTTTATCTGCATGTAGCTAACTTCCTCTCATGCTTTATAAGAAACTTCAGGTTTCGTCAGGTAAGAAAATACACCTTTTTTTTTTTTAATTAGTCAGGTGTCTCTCAGACTGTCAGCTAGGTTGGAATCTCTCTCCCTCTATTTGTCTAATACTTAGTACAACATAGCCATGGCATTGCTTCATTCCTTTAGATACTGCTTGTGGTAATGAAAATCTGTCTCTAGATTTAGACATGAGGTTGATAATATGTTCTCCAAAGACNATGTTCACTTCCCTTCCCTTCCCTTCCCTTCCCTTCCCTTCCCTTTCTGCTTCCCTTTCATTTCCCTTTGCTTTTTTTCATTTTAAAAATTCTTCAGTGGTTGTTTTGTAACTTATATTTTGTATTTTAATTGCCATATCCAAAGTGCATAGTTCTAATATTAAATCTGAGAATTATCCACTGGAGAGACAGAACTGCTGAAATGAATGAAAGTATTCAATGTGGATGAAGCTGTCACAGGCGTCACTAAAAAGGAATATTACTCAAGAGCAGTGAAAATTTACCAATAGCTATCAGCTTTGGACAGTGTTAAAAATACACTCTTTCAGTGGTAGGCGTTGTAAAAATCATACAGTTGTTTCCGCAGATAATATTGTTAAAAGTGACAACCAAAAAACCGAAAACCAACCAACTAACCAAACAAAACCTAAAGAGGAATCAAATCAGTGGTGTAATGAATGGTGCATGCTGGCTGACATGATGGCACACTTATCTGCACAGACATAAAGAATGAATCTCTCAAAGTAACATGTCAAACTCAGTTTCATTTACACTTGCCTAATGTTCAAGTTTGATTCAGACAGCCTGCATTTACCATTAAGTGTCTGGGTTAAACTGCACAGAGGACTGTAAATAGTCTGGATTGCTTCACTCACTCACTCACAGCATGCAAATAAATGGATCCCCTGCAGTGGCATGTGCGAAGGAAGCTAGAGATGGACAGATACCTTTGGTTTTGGGTGCCAGCCTTAGCAAGAGCCCAGAAAGCAGGTATAACAGGTATAGCAGCCTTTCAATCATTCAACTTAGCTCTTTAAAAAAGAATGGACATAATATTTTTTTAAGAGAGGAAATCAAAAAGATTTTAGAGAAAAGAAGTTGCAATTTGATAAAAGCTCATATCCATCCTCTTCATTCTGAGATCAATTCTAATGATACCCTGGGTAAAGAATGTCCCTATTGTGAGCAGGAGGTAAGCTTAAACATTATAGTCCCTCTAGCCTGGGAATTTAAGAATGCAAGAATTACATTGGTTTGGAGACCAATCAAATCTTAAGTAGTGAATTGCAACTATTACACTAATGACTGAATATTCTGCTAAAGTTCATAAAAAAATCCCAAAGCTTGAATATATTTGCAGCAACTAGTGGAGCAGCTCTGAGATACAAATGTATACAAATTTCCATCTGTTCACAGAGACAGAATAAAGGGCTACATTCAGAAAATACATGCCTTGTGATGAATACTTCAATCAGCTAAGAATAAGAATGCAGCTTCAAACATTTCATAATCTCTCAACAAGATGTGGGCTTTCACATGATCCTGAGATTCCTAAGAGAAGATTGGCTTTATTTGTGCATGTGCACCTGAAGGTAACTGAGGAATTGCATAACCGTATGCATAAAAGACAGTACACACAATACAAAGAACCTTTCGAAAGTTTTGCAAAGATATGGAGGCACTGCAGGAAGTAAAGTATAAAACTTATAAACCACTGCAAATCAAATTTACCTGACTTCTGCTTGACACCAGAGTGTCTATAATGAAGAATTTGTGCACATAATCTTTGAGGGAAAATTAAATGTTAAAAATAAAGATATCCAAACTGGTCCTCCAAAAATTGCTTTTGAAGACTGAACATAACTGGAAAGCACATTTAGAGTCATACAAGTTACAAAAATCTAAGGTATTGTAAGCACAAAAATAGTGTACTCCCACAATGTAGTCCATTTAAAAAGCTTTTTTCAACTGACCCGAAACTGTAAAGCGTTACAGAGGAACTTCTCATCTCTTTTATCCCTTAGACAAAAAGAAATAGTGTAATAATAATTAACATTCTCTTAAAGTAGTTTTGTTGAGTGAATAAAGTCCTGTTTTCACTACCTTATATAACTTCCCAGTGGCTGTCAGTATGTGTGAAGCTATTATTACTTCATTACATTACTGGCTTGACACACACATTAAACCTACTGTGAACAGACACAAAGAGGAAAGGAAGGCACATGTAAGTAGCAAGATTCACTTTTAATCATATTTCATGGAGATGGTCATTATACCTCTGTGTGATAACACTAAGCTGTTTTGTGGCATTTTAAAACAATGGCTCTTGCATTGTTTTAAGTTACTTTAAGTCAGTGTTGAGAATCTCCTTGTGCTAACAATCATAAAGCATTCAATTCCAGCTGTGTGAAAGAGAGTGCAGATATTTATACACATAGATTGCTTGAATGTTGCTTCAGAAATTTTAGTAGAAGACCCCAGCACCTTGGCTCTATGTTTATATTAATATTTAGGATTATTATTTTTTTTAACATTAGCAGGATTGAGGGATATAACGCTTCTTTTTCAGAGATTTGTTTTAGTTTGTGTTGGTTTGCTTTTGTTTTCGTTTGGGTTTTTTGGGACCCTTTTTTATTTTTTCAGTGGGAAATGATATTTTAGGGTGAAATTCATCTAATCTAATTTTCCCTCATAAAGTTAGACATCTGCTGTGATTTAGATCTTTGGGATTACAGTACTGGTTGCTCTAGAACCTGCAGACAAGTCTTCAGGGTCTCTCCCTAACAAACAGTTACAGAAAAGCACCTGCAGACAGAGATTTATTCTCCCTGTCTCAGACCCTGATGCAGATAGAATGAATCATCCCTGCAGGTGTCTGTTTCTCTTCAGACTGTGGAGGAAACAGAGACCTAATGATGGGCTGACATTTAACTGTTAAATGGCCAGAGGTACATCTGGGGGTACCCACCCCCCCTTTTGGTGGGGCCCTTTGATGATGTCAATGCTAAATTGTTTTTCTCCAGATGAACGTGCTCTAGGGATTTTGGGGGTTGGGGTTTTTGTGTGTGTTTCTCCTTTTTTTTTCTGTATATGAAATGAAAATTCAATGTGGCTGTGCTGGAGACAAAGAACAATAGTGCTCTGGAAAGCTATTTTTTTCACCTACATACTATTCCCTGATAAAAATCTATGTGGGATTGGGTTGTTAAAATCAATGTAGCAAAAGAGGGGGGATTTTAGGAACCTCTCTTCTCTATTTCCCCCCCTCTTTATTGTGATCTTTCCCAGGTCTGGAGCAGGGAAGAACTCTATATATAGGTACTGTAGGAGCAACTCTTGGTCACATTGTTTTTAAGTAACAGGTGGTCAAGCTGGCGATTTTATTTGCTGCCAAAGAATTATCTAATTGGTTGTCACAAACCTTAAGCCAATTACAAAAATTGTATTTGACACCACCATAAAACATAACTTCTTCATATGACTTCTTCATACAATTTTCCTTCTTTTTCTAATTCATTAACTTGATACTACCCTTTTTTTAGAATGCAAATATTCATTTAGATATACAGAGTGTAAATGTAAGTAAATATTATTTCCTACTTTAATGACCTGTTATGGTTTGCTTGACTTCCTACATTTATCTCAGTTATTAGAAAATAAAATTCTAAGTAAAACACAAGATGTTAATAATGTATACCTCCTAATTGAAAGAGACAATCATTTATGTCCACAGCGGGTATGTAAAGTTTAAGCACTATTATGTCAAGTTAATGAAATGTTAACAGTGTATTTTCACATACTCAGAATTTCTATTACCTTTGTTTCACTCTAATTTTAAATGACTTGAAAATGGATCACAAACAATCACAAACATGGAGGTTGGAATATACTTTGAAATGAGACAGTGCAGAAAAGAATTCACCAGTAAATGTTACAAGATATTAATCATGCTCTAAGTGACTATGCAGTTTTAGTTTTGCTCATATTTTGTAGTTCTAGTTTAAAACAAATAAGGTGAAAATTGAACTACTTCCAGAGCTGACAAAAAAAAGAAAATGTATGCAGGCAAAATATATGGCAGCTCAAATTAACTGTATAGTTAAGTTGCTTAAGTTAGTAGAGGTAAGAAAATACTGAAAATTACTGGACTTTACACTTGCCAACAACCTGAGTGCCCAAAGCGGACCACCGTGGGCTGCAAAAAAGTCACGGTAGGGACATTATATCTTACATGCTAAACCAGGAAGCTTGATTTCAAAATAACCTCTGTTTTTGTTTGGGAAAGCTGTAATTAAGAACAATGGTCAGTCCATAGAGATGAAATAACATTATTCAAGGGAGGTATTACCAGCTGATTTGCAAGTCACAGCTGTATAGTGAGTATGCGGATGTGATTGCTGAGCTGCTCTCCATCATCTATCAGAGGTCATGGTCAACTGGAGAGGTCCCAGATGACTGGAGACTTGCTAATGTGACTAACCGAAAAAAACGAATGTCCCCCTTTCCTCTCCCATCTCTCAGCTTCCTATTGCAGAGCAGATGTCGTATGGTATGGAATATCCCCTTCGTCAGTTTGGGTGAGCTGTCCTGGCTGTGTCCCCTCCCAGGATCTTGCCTACCCCCTGTCTAATGCTGAGGGGGTGGATTTGGGGGGAAGAAATGTTGGAGAGACAGCCTTGATGTGTGCTCAGTAGTAGCCAAAACACTGGTGTGTTATCAACACCTTGCTGGCTACCAATGCACAGCACTGTCAGGGCTGCTATGGGGAAATGAACTCCATCTCTGCCAGACCCAATACATATATTGGCTACCAATGCTTATATTTATATTATATTATATTTATTCCCACAACTGTGATCTGCAGGCTGTGGTCACAATGTATTTATTTATGTTTGAAAGACTTAAAATAATTGTCTTGTCTTTGTTGAAGGTCTTCGTTTATTCCCTTATAATGCTAGATCTTTTTGCACATTTTCTGAGAGACATGTTAGCATAGCCCTCAGGCCATTTCATTTACTAAATCCTCAGATTCCACTTAAAGCAAATAAGCAGACCATTCCTTCCAGCCCCCACACCCCCCCCCAAAATAACAAACCACCTAACAAACAAAAAAAACCACAAAAAAACCAAAATAACCCACAACACAAAACCAACCAAAACTAATCAACGAACAAACAAAGCTAAACGAAACAAAACAAAACAAAACAAAACAAAACAAAATAAACCAAAACAAGCTTGATATACTTGAAGATTTCAAGTAATATTTAGAAAATGTTCTAATGTACTTTTACACAATGGATATTGAGGCCTAGATTCATCATGCTAGCTCAAGAACCTTGGCTTAGATACCAAAGTGAAGACCTCACTTGGCTGGTGCTTCTCTCACAGCCAGAGGCAGAGGAGAATAACTCCTGAGGAAGATCTTCGGTGAGCTGAACAACTCTCTGGAGATTAGAGAGAGGCACCCACTTGTATCTCCTCTCAGCTTGTTCTTTGCCTGCTTCTCATATAACTACAGCACTGGAAGGTGCATTTCTCTCTTTTACAGAGATTTGAGAGAATTTCTGCTGAGACAAAACTCCCAGTTTAAGCAAGAATTAAGTATGACAAATCTATCTCGTAAATTACAATTAATCTGATAAACGTGTCTCCAGTACCTGAGTGCCTTGCTCCTTTCCCTGGTTCTTTGCATCTTGCTGCCTGTCAATTGTGGCAGTAAGAATCAGAAACATCAGGAATAATTGGTTATGTCTTGTTTAAAAGTCGTGTTCAGTTTACCATGCTGTAGCTGTCATTAAATCCCAAGGAACCAAGCATGGCTGGGTGTTTTTTTGATTTTGTTTGGTTACCACTTAACTACTGAATCTTTATAAAAGATCTAATAATGTTCTATCTTTAATTATACAAAACATTAGAATTTCAAATAGTTTTCATATTAAAATTAATAGCATTTTGTTATTATTTTAGAAATAATAATTTATCGGTTAATTATAAAAATATCACTGCATCTGCAGAATGCATACATTTGTTTGCCTTACACATATTCTGAAAATCAGTTTAAAATAGGCATACTATTAAATAGATATCAATACACAAATGTATGTTTATTTATGTACACTGAAAAAAAAAATAAACACCTAGAATTTTGAAAGAGAAAACATAATTCTAGTCACTTTTCCTCGTGAAATGTGTAAGTATTTATGGTCTCACAAAATTAAATGGTCATTGTTAGCTAGCCTCAGAATAATCAAAATCCTGAAAAGAGATAATGTGCCCTGAAGCTAAGCTCTGAACAACAAATATGTGGCAATGTGTCAATAATTTTCCTATAATTTGCTGTAATTTTGAAGTAAGTAGTATCTACATGGGTCCATTACAGCATTTTTTTAATTTTTTTTTTTGCTTGTTAAAACAGCAGCTGGTAGTTCCTGTTTTGTGTTAGATTTGTGTTAGTATTATGAAGACACTTTCTGCAGCGACTGGATTCCACAGTCTCCAAAGGCTGATCTCACCATTTCTTGTCACTGTGATTTATTATCTGCAAAAATCCTGGGAGGGCCCATAATTATGTCAATCCCCACTTGACATTTTAGACCCTTTTGCCACTTTCTAAAGCCATCCTAAGTTTCACCATCACACTTCATCATCAAAATACTGTTAGACAGCGATCAAGTAGCATCATGAGGATTAGAGATGTGTAATATCCAAGTATAAATGACTATTACCGCTATTCCATCTTGTGCTTTTTGACCATAGATAGGAAAGCATATCTATTGAATCTGGGTGATAAAAACTCAAATTTAGACCTCAGGTTTTCCTTCCTTCTTGTTTTTCTTGCTGTTCATAACCAAGGTATTGTTTTACTGCTTATTAACACATAAACATTTCATTACATCAGTTATTTTGTTTTACATGTTTAGTGGAATTTTTCACTTCAATGTTCTACAAAAACAGTTCAACAGATATAATTTTAATTCCATATACAGAAACAGCATTTGTGTATTTTGCCAAGATAATTTACTGCTGTATATAATATATGATCTACAATAAATATTAGCAAACACCTATAGAAGTAAACTCTGATCTTTATGTATGTACTTTATTGGTAGCAAACTTGAGACAAACGTAAAAAGTATTAAGTATGATATGTTCAGGGTTTTCCATCTGTATATCTATATACAGGTGAATCATTTCACTAGAAGTCACTTGTGTGGATACATAAATCCCAAACACTCAAAATCATTGTAGGTATCAAGTTTCAGCAGCAAAACCTGAGAAGAATGGAATTATTATCATATTCTAACTCCTGAAACTGTCGTTAAGAAAAGCTGGTTTTGTTAGAGTTGCTTGAGACATGAACAACTAAGCAAGCTGAACTTTCAAAGATCCCTTTATATTTGACCTCATAATGGGAACATAAATGCTGATCAAAAACATTTTTAGACACTTTTAGTGTAGAAAATAAAGTTTATAAAAACAGTCAGTATTTAAATTGGACTCCTTTACCTTTTGCATAACTGGTTCTGGTAAACTAAATACTTTGACAAATCCTACTATATATTTTCACTAAAAATTAACAAAAACAGTGCCCAACTGCTGAGACAAATAAAAAGCATTGACATCAGTTTTAAAAAAAAGAAAAAGGTAATCCTAACTTAATTCTGTTGAAAGCAGCTGCACTACTTTTCTTTTTACCCTGAACAGAATGGACCATATGCCTAAAGTTATCCAGCTCACAGGTGAATCAGTAAAAGTCTTCCTGACCTCAATGAGAGCTGGATCAGACCCAATGTGAAGAGCTACTGATTCAGACCTAGGACTCTGACAATCCAGCAGAGCAAAAGCAATGCACAAAATATGACTCTCAACACAGTGCAAAGGAGGTAAGATCAGCTATATCCTCTGTGTTTTCTCCCCTATGACCGACCAGTGGTTCTTCGTGCACTGTTAGCTTCACAGCATGTCAAATTAAGTAAAGTCAGGGTCTCAACTTTCACTTCCTTTTTTTTTTTTTTTTTTTACTTTTCCTGTCCTTAAGTGAAGTGAAGGTGAGGTTTCTGGGACCTTTGGGATAATGTACCTGAAACAACTTCATTTTTTCTGCTCTTCTCTAACATAAATAACAAGCATCAGATACACTCTGTAATGAACATAAAGAAATGCTGGAGAGAAGAACAAGAAAACTTGTCTTTTATATGTGTTAGTTCAGCCTAGTCTTCCTGCTTTGTCACTGTCTTTAATTTCCCCTCTAGCTCTATAAAAACTTCTAGCTGTCTCTTAAATTCATTTATAGTATGTGCTTCAGTGGGCTTACCTGACAACTTATTCCTCACGTTTATTACTTTTAGAATGAAATAGTTGTGCTTGAATACTGCTGCTGTTTCCACTTAAAGGGATATTGTCTACTTACCAGGTTTTGTTTTGTTTTAAATTGACTAATTTTTAAAAATAGACTTTTTTACTGACATATCCCTCTTTAAACCTTATACCCAGATCTCGATATCTATAATTGTATCTCTGCTCCACCAGTGAGGTATAGTACAGTCTTATGGATAGGTTAGAAAGATTCAGCTACCTCTCCTGAGCCAGTGCAGTAGGTGCTATTACAGTAATAAAATTGTGCAGGCTGCCCTATAACTGTATGTCATGCTTCCAAAGAGCATGTCACAGAGATGACTGCACGTTTGCCACAGTGCTGTGAGTGTGACTACACATCAGCAGAACGGCAATGTTGCCCAAAGAAACTGACTGACATACTAACCCCATATGTCTTTCAGCACGGAAAATGCTTGTGGGTATTTGCAGGACTCATTGAACTTCTTTCCTGTCACTTTCTTTCTAAAATAATAACACTGATTGTTTTTTTCTAAAATAATCCACAAGCAGGGCTTAAAATGGGTAAAAACTGTGGCAAAACAGTGTAAGGAAGGATTGCTTAGAAATTTTTATAAGAGCTTCTAGCTAAGTTTTTTTTTCTTTAAATATCTTTAACTTCGAGAAAACAGGATGTTGTTAATATAACTTCATCAAACTCTGTCATGGGGAAGAGCCACTTGGTTTCAATGCAACCAGCTGACATAGGAGAAACGTGTAAAAGTTAATCATTATTGGACAATAATTTAGTCAAAAAGTATTCCTTCCAAGTTCACAAGGATGACTGATATGACCAATTAGAGCAATAATTTTAGGTTTCAGCAGTCTACATCATAAATGAACCTCTCCTCTTGGTAGAGGGCATCATATTTATGTTCTTCAATGCTGACTGGTTCTTGAGCAAGAATGTGATGATCAGCCTCATGCCTTCACAATTGTTTACTGTTCCATGTTTTCATTTACCGAATGTAAGGTACTGACTTGGAGACAGCTCAACCTTGTTAAAGTAAACTGGTTTCTCATTTAAGGAGTGGTTTATGTCTGGCAGTCTAGCCATGAACATAAGATCAGCTTTTTGGTCCATCTTCAAATTCTTTCTTTTGCAATTGCAAATAATACTTTCAAAGTCCAGCTCAGGCCATTGCATCAAAAAGGAACTGTCAAGAGAAGCTGTGGATGCCCCTTCCCTGGAAGTGTTCAAGACCAGGTTGGATGAGGCTTTGGGCAACCTGGTCTAGTGAAGGGTGTCCCTGCCCATGGCAGGGGGGTTGGAACTAGATGATCCTTAAGGTCCCTTCCAACCCAAACCAATCTATGATTCCCTGAACTGAATTCATGAACACATATATTGTTGCTGATACAGGTACACTACCATACTCAAAAGAGTAGAAGGAGGTATTAAAACCTTCCTACTGTGTCCCCTCATTCTTAGCTTTTCGAGCTGGAGCTGAAATGCATAGTGAGAAAAAGGCAATTTATTACAGGGAGAAAAAGGCAATTTATTCTTATTCAGACCTTGCTCTTCTGTACAAGCTGTGGTAGGTGAAATTTGTTTTTGTACTTTCAAAAAGTCAAGTCAAATGCCTGTACCTCACTGAAGTAGCTCTATATAAGAATAGCTTTCAAATCACCACCATTTGAATGTCTGGAAGTCAGCAGGGTTATATGGACCATCCAGAACTGACATCAAAATAAGGCAAAACAAAATAAATTCCAGAAGATAATAAAAAAGCTCTCCTGTCCTAAAATGGATAATGTCATATTTTGTTAAGTAGCAAAACTGATAAAACATTCCATCAGATTTTACAGAACAGTACTATTAAATTTTACTTTTTTTTTTACCCCCTCCTCATCTATATAGGCTTTATTTGCTAATCAAAAAGACAGGTTTTTTGAGCTGGATAGGCTCCTCATGTATTAAGATATTTTACATGTATGCATAGTAATCAAGCAGTGATGATGTTAATCTATTAAGAATAAGGGTATAGGGAAGAGAACATACACCACAAGAAAGACTTGGATCGTGTCCAGAGAAGGGTAACGAAACTGGTGAAGGGGCTGGAGCACAGGTCTTATGAGGAGCGGCTGAAGGAACTGGGCTTGTTTAGTCTGGAGAAGAGGAGGCT
>VWZZ01002336.1:23284-36205 GCA_013399095.1 Psophia crepitans | reverse complement strand
ATGGTTGGACTAGATGATCCTTGAGGTCACTTCCAACCTTAATGATTCTATTCTATTCTATTCTATTCTATTCTATTCTATATGCAGAGAAGAATGAAACAAGAAGCTGAGGCAACGTGGAAAAAATCTTGCATTTTGTTTTTTGTTGTCTTTTGAGGCTGATTTCTTATCAACATTTCTGTAGTAATATGTTTTCCATATAAATGAACATTCAAAAAGGGTTAAGAAACTTCTGCAAGATTAGTTTTGACCCTTACAGTTTCTAACAACGCAACCACATCTCATTCACTGAGAATTATCTTTTGAGATAAATAAAGAAACACACTGGTGGGGCATTACTATGATCCTTACAGCCACAACCAAACTGTTCATATTTGATGAATAATAGAAGAAAATTAATCTCCAGTCACAAAGCAGGTATTATTAAAAAAGATAAAACTAAAATTAGTTTTGTTAGTGCCATGGTTTCTAATGTTTCTAAAATTTCAGATCTGAACTTCCCACAGTAAAATACATCACTATTGTTCTACCCATCATTTAAAGGCAGGGTGACAGATATCTTGCGCATTCGTTGCATTTCCCAATCCACTCGTTAGCCTACATGTTGCAACAACATGAGGAAGGATGCATTGCAGTCAGCTTGTGAGCTTCTGATATCACTCTTTTCTTTGTTGGTCTTTCTTAGTTAACTATACTATAATGAACCTCAGGAGCAAGGGAACAAATGTCAAGCAACAGTTGTTACTTACGTCACTTCAAAGAAGTGAGAAAATGCTTAATTTGGTTATAGGAGTACAAATCTTCTAACTTGAATTCATTTAAGGGAAACAGAGTTTTAAATGTTATTTTCTTATTTTTCATGAGGACAGAGAGAAGAGATTTAGGCTGAACAGATTTCTTAGAGAAATCCAAAGAGAGGAGCAATTGTAATCTTTCCATCAGAGCAGGCAATCTTCAGTTAATTAAACTTGAAATTCAATATACACAGAAACACAGTTGGACTAGATAATTGTTGTAGGTATCTTCCAACTGGAACCATTCTCTTCTAGAAAGAAAAAGTTCCTGAAAATGCTATTTCAAGAAAACTTTTACAGGAAGTTAACATCTTAAAAAAAAAAACTTTCAGGCTGATTTTTGTTATAAATAAACTAAAAATTATTTAAGTTCTTGTGTTTGAATAACAGTTTGCATTTGCATTTTTCCTTATCTTCTGTAGAGTTAAGGATAATTTCAACTTGACAATAAAGCATTTCCCATCTCTAGGCAAACCAAATCTTTAGAATAAAAAGCTGGGCCTTTTCAGTGTGGGAATGTATCTAAACAGCATAATTACGTGCTCCAAGCTTGAAAGGCATTCTAACGGATAATAGAGAGTATTTTGCAGTGTCTGTGGATAGACAAAGAAGTTCTGCAGCACGCAACAAGACAGAGAGGAGCACATCTTCATCTGAGGGGTCCTCAGAAGATTTCTTATAGGGCTAAGCCTAAAATAATAAAAAGAAAAATCAAGCTGCACACATTGAAAAACCCAACCTAATGTGTACTTTTTCCTTAAACTATAGCTGTCAAATTGACTTAACGAGAAGTTTCATCATCCAGTTGGATGTATAACACACAAGGACTTTGCTACAAGATGTTAGTCTATGTCAGATTTAGCCTATGTTACTAAATTTGCTCCTGTAGGTTGAATAACATTTAAATGCCTGCAGGAAAGAATTTTTCAACAATTTACACTTACACATAAGCTATGATATTATAAAGTAAATGAATACATTAATATCTTGATAGCTAGTGTATTCAATTGACTGTAGTTCCCAAATTCAAGTCTCCACACAACTATTACACAATTCATTATTCAGACATGATGACAGTGAAGAATCCAGAAAGTTTGCTCTGAATTGAGCTCTGATTTCATTCAGAAACTATCTCACCTACCTCTATGCTTTTCTATGCTGATTATGACAAAGCCCTAACATTTTATTTCCACAGCTTTTATTGCAGCACACAGTAAGAGAATTTTTATTTTTTTTAGATTTACACAGATGGTTTTAGGAAAGTATTAAATCCCATGAAATTAATTTTCATCCAAATGTAATTTAGAATTAATTTATTTTATAAATTATTAATGTGCATAAGTTTCCTTATATAAGAAGTAGTATGCATGGTGGTGTTAGCTTGGTGGTCAGACTTGATGATCTTAGAGGTTCTTTCCAACCTTAGGATTCTATGATTCTATGAATTAATTTAATTACACTCTTATTGTTTGCATGTTATTTATTTCTTTTTGCACAAGTTTTGGTGCAGATTGTTCTGTGGTGCCCAGCCATTTCAGTCTATGAGCTTGGTTATTTGGAAAGTCAACCAACATGATCAAATTTATTCTTCTTTCATTATATTGTTTGTTGACATTGAATAAGTAAGAGAGTGCAGGAAGTCTCTAGCACAGGGCAACTCCCGTGAGGAGGAAATGATCATGTGCTGTATCTTTGAGAAGGATGTAAGATCTGATAGGCCTTTGTCTTCTGTACCCAATAGCTTCTCTCTTCCTTTCTCTCTGTCCCCCGTCAACTGCCCCAAAGAGAATCTCTTTTCCCCAACAGCCACATGGGAAAGAGGAGAATATGGCTGGAGTTTCTGCATTAATACAGCTGGTGTAATAATTCCTAGCAGCCTCTTTCCTCCAGGTTAGGCAATACCCTCCAATACTTATCCAAAACAGTTCTTGGCAGCCATATCTAAGTTATTTCTGGTCCTAGGGAAAATGTTACCATGGCAGTACTGTACTTGGTTTTATGAGCTCAAGTTAATTTGGATATGCCTTTATGGGGCTGAATTACATTATATAAACACACCTTTAATTTTAGATCTAAAATTCCATCCACATGTTACAGGGTTTATCAGTTTCCTGACACCTGAATCCTGTGCTTGGGAAAGAAGACTTATGCTTCTCAGAGAGCATTGACAAGAACCTGCATCTTAATCAATGAACCATTTACTTTGACAATGGGAACTCAGGGAAGATTTGTCATCAGTCCTGACCTCCTGAGGCCAACTGCCTTTGTCAAGGCTTTTGTGCAGAGAAAAGATCCTCAAATGCATCAGCTTTTGTAATATGGTGCATTGTGAATTGACTTTCTGAACTTCTAACTCCAACTTACCTCCCTTCAAGATTCAGAAAACCAGCAATCCTTCGAACAAAATCACTTAGACCACGTTGGATCTTTTCAGGCCAGATGAGGCAATACTGAAATATCACAAGGAGAAACCTATATTCCCACACTTTCCATTAAAACATCACCAAGTTAAAAAGAAAAAAAAGAAAAAGAAAAAAAAGAGGAAAAAAAGAACCTTTGAGGTTAGAAATAGCCTATCTTCTACCTGCTCTTCATGAATCTCTTCTTTCACACTTCACAATTTCAGCAGGAAGGGAAGAAAATATATTCATGAAACGCACTTCTTTCTTTGATCTGTATGTGGAAGAAAAGTTCTCATATCACTTCATGCAGAGGATGGCTGAGAATGTAACCCTTTAATTTCTAGGAAAATCTCGTTTATTCTTTACCAAATGAGAAACTAATACTCGAGACATGGCTGAGTCTCAACACTTCACCCTTTTAAGGTCAAAGGAAATGAAATTCATGGTAGTGTTTTACGTTGTGAATCACATGCAGCCAGCCACTAGTTGCCACTCTGGTGGAGAAGTGATGTGATGTCACAGGGCACATATTTGCTCATTTTCATGGAAGCATAGTATGAAAGGGATTTCAGAACTGATGATTTATAAATGTAGGTTAGAGGAAAAAAACCTCAAACACAATAATTTTGAAGCTCAATAATATTCTGACTGGGACTACTGGACGCAGCTGCCTATTATGTAAAGGTCTCAATGTAGATCTCTATATTAGAAAGTATTTCAGAAGAAGACTAGGGAAATTCAGAATGTAGCAACTGAAAGCAACATTCAGTCCAGAAGTACTATATTATTTTTACATTTAAGCACATGAAAATGCTAAATGTTGTTAATTAAAAGAGCAGAAAACATCCAATCATTACTCTTTTCTAGTTTTCTCCCATTTAAGGACTTAGAATTCTCTGCTATTTTCTATTTAAAAAAAAAAAAAAGCTTGAAAAAATTTCCAGTGTACAATTTGGATTATGAAATTATTAGTATAAATATTTACAATTGATTCTTAAATGTAACACTGTTCTTACTTCTGATATATCTGTTATTACTATAAGCATGTTCTTAGTTTCACAGTAAGGAGCCTCTTTTTACTAAATGAAAAAGAAGAAATGTCGTTAAATCTGTTTTTACATTACCTGTGTTAATAGAGGGCCAATGAATCCTCTTTTTGAAATCTTCAGGTCAATATATCTTCAAGTTTTTGCTGACTTTGAAGCACTTTAACTTCTTTTTATAGTCAACAGTACCTACCAAACCTGAGGTAAAAATAGAGAACAGGGGAGGATAGGAACAGATATTATTCCTTCATCCAAGGTTTCCCTGATTCCAGTTAATGTTTATTTAGGGAAAATGACGGTAGACAGTGCAAGTAGAAGGGTGCCATGCCCAGGCACTGGCAGGGGGCTGCAGGGTGGCCGCTGTGAGGAGAGGCCGGGGCTGCCCCGGGCCGGACACAGCTGGTTCCAGCCGGCTCCAACCCACCCACCGCAGGGCACGGCCCAGCCCTGTAGCCGAGGTGGGGGTGTCTTGGGGAAAACGTATTTATGAAACAGCAAAATACTGTGCCGGAGTTCTGAGGGAGAACAGTGAGAAAAAGTGAGAACTCTGCAGACACCCAGGTCAGTGAGGAAGGAGGGGGAGGAGATGCTCCAGGCACTGCCGCAGAGATTGCCCTGCAGCCTATGGAGAAAACCATGGTGAGGCAGGCTGCCCCCCTGCAGTCCATGGAGGTTAATGGTGGAGCAGATATCCACCTGCAGGCTGTTGAGGACACCCCACCAGAGCGGGTGGATGTTTCCTGAAGGAAGTAGAAGCCCATGAAGAGGAGCCCATGTTTGTGCAGGGAAAATGGGTGAGAGGGAAAGAGTGGCAGAGAGGAGCTGTTCCGGACTGGTAAAACCACCCATTCCCCATCCTCCTGTACCTCTCAGAGCAGGCGGAGGTAGAGGAGTCAGGAATGAAGGAGTGAAGTTGAGACTAGGAAGAAAGGGAGGTGAGGCTTTATGCCTGTGATGGTAATTGGTAAGTGATCTCCCTGTCTTTATTCTGACCCATGAGCTTTTCCATCTTACTATCTCCCCCTGTCCTGTTGAGGAGGGTGAGTGAGAGTCACTGGGGGGGTCGGGCAGCCATCCAATGACAAATCACCTTGGGAAATGGCATAGCCAGACAACCAGCATATCTGAGTTTACAAAAATGTATTCATTTTTATCTCAGAAGTCCTTCCTATGTATCTAGACATATTTCCACTGAAAATAGCCAACAGCTTTTGCTAAGGCATTTATTTTCCTAGGGAAAAAAAAAAAAAAAAAGGTATTTTGAAAACCCTGTATTTATTTCATTTAGATAAAATACATTTGTTTCCAATATATTACCCTGTGAGGAATACCTAGTGGTCAGGATAAGCCTCTCGCTCTCCTCTTTTACTTCACAGTGAATGTTAATTTCAGCAAGAACTTCAGCAATGGCTCCTTTCATAATGTGCATGCTGGAAAGACTTCCTGCTTCTCTATTTTAGTCTCATCTTTTGGAGCAACTCTACCTTGCTTTGTATTATGAAATTTTAATTGGACTAATGGACAATATTGCATGGACTGACTGTAGTTTAGCAAGACTGTAGTGCTTGCTAGGGGTCCTAAAGATGAGCGTTCAACCCTTCTTTTACACGTTGTAACCTCAGATACAGGGAGGACTGAAAGAAATTCCAACTACAATACCAAGACAGAAATAATGTCTTAGCATGTTTTGACTGACATCCTACTTGTCTGAATCAAGCAGTGAGGAGACTTGTACGCAATGCTTTCACATGTTAAGCCAGTACTTACAGAACCATAGTCTTGCTGGACAAACAGGTGACAGTGACCGCAGGAACTCCATCTTTGTCCTGAGTTGTACCTGTGAAGGCCAAATTTTTGGTGAGTCAGCCTGAAAAGAATTGCAGGAAAACAACTATACCATAAAACACTGATGGGCAATACAGGCAAAGAAGAATGAACTTGATTTCAGAAGGTAGTTTGCTACCTAAGAATGCGGACAAGCCTCTACTGGCATTTTCATTATGCCCATACTTTTTATTAGCCTTCCTGCTCTTGAAACGAAGGGTAGCAGATCCTGAAAATCCTACCAGGCACTTATCTGTCTGTTTAGGCAACTAAACCTCTCTTAGAAGTCTGGGCCAGAGGCTGTAACTGTAAAATCAACATGATCTCTAGTTGTACATCATTAGTAAATAGACTTCGTACAGTAGTAAATTGAGTCAGTTAGGTGTCTTTAGATTTTTTTATATGTTAATGATAGTGCAGATCACAGAAGCTACAGTGTGCATGAGAAGAGTATACCACTTCTTGATCAGGCTTCTTGATAATACATGCAGCCAATAGTACAGTTATACCAAAATAGGTATACATTTCCTTTACAGCCACACCTATGTTCATCTCTACAATATCTATTAATCCTTGTAGGACAACAAAACAGAGGTAAAACAAAGTGTTAAAAGACAGGATCTTTTCATCCATTAACGCAAAATATTTTTATTTCCTGTTAAAACCCATTTTTTCAATGTGTTGAAATGTGTTCCAGTTTTGAATTTAGGAACTTGGTGGCGTAGTTTTAACCACTTAATAATTGAACAGACTATCAGGTTTAAGAGAACGAGTAATGGGGTGGAAAGAAAAAAGAAAAAGTGAAAATGTTTTGAATGCAACTCTAAATCTGTTAAAAATATATATTCTATACAGATTTTATGTATTTGGAAAATCATCCACAGATTTCGTCCATTCTTGTAAAAGGCAGAAGAAAAAAGGAAAGCAACAGAAAGACAGAAAGAGAACTACCAAAGGGTCTAAATGGTGCTATGACAATCTTTGTGTTAAATACCTGTAAGACCTTATTTGTCTGTTATTTCAAGTGCCAAAGATATTGGAGGTTGGTAATTTATGACTCTGAAAACTTTCTGTAATAAATCAATAGTGACTATCAGTGAAGACTTATTCTTTCTGCCAACCAAAACATCACTTTCAGCAAAGACATAACCATTCAAGAAAATATTTTAACCGATATCTTTTTATTTTATTTGTATAATAATGATGCTTTATTAGTATTAAATGCTTTTTGATTGCTTAATAGTCTGTAGTAGAAACCATATTGCTGTTAAAAGAGAAGCTGTCAAAGACATTTAATATCAGACATGGTTCATGGCTACTAATCACCTGTAACCTAATGCCCTGAAAGAGTAAGAGATACTTGCCTCGTTTTCTTCCTAACTTATGACTTGTAACAGGCGGTGCACACAAAAATCCAATGCCTTCAGCAGAAACTGGTTCTCAGCAGAACTGAGAACAAATAAAACACACTCACTACAGTGCTTGATATTTAGAGATTTAAAATTAGCACCGGTGAAGTTTGTTCAACATACTGTTCAGCTTTTGTGGCTTCAGCTGAGAAAAAAAAAATAGACCAACTTCTGCATCAGACTTCAAAGTTGCCACAGATATGGCATTCTGTCCACAGTACACCAGCTTTTCTCTGGAGCTTTTTATCATGTTGATTTTGTTTAAAGACTTTGTTGAAATCAGTATATATTCACCATCACAGCATTACTTAGATTTTGAAATCTTATCTAGCCAGTTCATGCTGCAAGGGAATGAAAACAGTTCATGTGGTTTCAATGTTCTTTATTTTTTCAACAAGAAACCTTAGATTTTAACCTGTATTTTATGTGGTAGGAGATTAAAAAAGTGATTAACTGTAGGTTTTCTATGGTGTTCAGTGTCATAGCTTGAATGACTTTCTCAGGTTAGCAGTCTACACTGGTAGTAGTTCTCATGGGCCATGTTTTGACAGATAATGTTCCAAAATACAATAAAAAAAAATCCAGTCACTGTCACATTCAGATTTATTTGATAAACCCTAAGAACTCATGATTTCTATACAAGTAGAACCCATAGAAATGTCTAGCATCAGCTTTTTCATTTATTTTGTTTTTTTCATTATGTTTAACATGGTGAGACTGATGTTTGCTATTGACGGCAAGCCATATTCTTAAGAGAGTAAAATTTCAGTGAAATATAAAATATGTAATAACTGCATACAAACTGGAAATGAATTTGACTGTATTAGTAGGTTATCCCAGAGCTAATTTATTATCCCCAACCAAGTCCAGAAGATACACAACATATTTGCAGAAAGCTTTCAAAACAAGGAAGATTGTTCTTCACTATTACAGACATAAACTGAAAAAAAGAACTCACATAACTTAAAATATTTGAGATGACTTGTTAAAAGTAATTTCATGGCTCCAAAAGTGCAGCATAGTTTGAACACAGTTTTTCTTTAGACTCACATGCATATTTCCTTCTCATTTGTGTGTCATGAAATTTAGAATTAGGATCATAAATGAAGTACAGATTTGTACGCACTCTGTGTGTGGCCTTTAATGTAAATATCAATTTTTTATTTCCTGTAAAGGCAGAAAAGTACTTTATTTAGTCAGAAAAAGCAGTCAGTATCCTGGAGGAAAGATATTCAGAGAGAACTGAACAGACTGGAGAAGTGGGTAGAAAGAAACACCGTAAAGTTCAGGAAAAGGAAATGAGAAGTCTTGCACCTGGGATAGGATAAAGGCAGCAACAGGAAAGGTTGGGCACTGAACAGTGCAGAAAGTAGTTTTGCAGCAAAGGACCCAGATTCCTGGTGGGCATCATGTTGAATGTGAGCCAGCAGTGTACCCCTGCAGGGATGAAGATAAACCACATATGGGTCTGCATTATTAAAAGCATGATGGCAGATTGAGGGATGGGATTACCTGACTCTATCCAGTGTGTGTGAGACCAAATCTAAAGTTCTATGTTCAGTTTGGGGCTTTACAGTATAAGAAAGAGATTGGAAAACTAGAAAAAGCTCCAAGAAGGGCTGCCAAGATGATCCAGGGGCTAGAGCACTAGAGGAATGAAGCAAGGCTGAGAGAACAGGAATTGTTCAGCCTGAAAAGGATGCTCGGGGGGGGAAGCCATTTCTGTGTTCAATTATCTAATGCCTGAGTATGGACAAAACAGACCAGACTTTTGTTAAAGATTAACAACATAAAAAGGAGAGGCAGTGGAAAGAAATTTCAGTGAAGGAAATTCTAATTAGATTTTAAGAAAAAATCATTTTCAACAGGGATGTGGGCAAGCACAGGAGCAGTTTTCACAGAGCAGCAGTGAATTTTCTGTCTCTAGAGATGTATGAAGTTCAACTGGCCTTAAGCAAAATGGCATAACTTCAAATTTGACCTTGCTTTGAACAAGAGATTGCACTAGGTGACTTCCAGAGGCTATTCTAGCTTACATCCTTCTATGATTCTATGATGTCTGGACAGGGCTATCAAGGTTTGTTAAGAGAAATGGTCTTTGATGAAACATTTATGCACTGGTATTTGTTATTTGGGCTCTTCTAATTTCTTTCCAATAGAGTTACAGATCTTTGTACACATATATGAGGATGTGGACAACTATGATATATATGGATTATGGACAACAAGCACTTAAGCAACATGTAGCATGTAACTAAACCTGGGATAAATACTGCAATGATATAGTAAGTTGAAAAATATTTTTACCTTACCTTATGATCTCTACTTGTTATTTTATCAGCCCAGACTGTAGTTAAGCATCTGACCTGGAGACACATACACAGACGAAAGGAAAATATTCAATTTACAGTAGATGTTTCACTAGACTGAACTGCCCTGAAACTGCCGATTCCTGTAACAGGGCCAGTGGTGATCACAAATTTCTAGAGTTCAGGACTCCATAAGGCATAAGGCAGCGAGCACTGTTCATACTAACCAGAAATGTCTGGGGTTTTTTTTGTTTGTCGCTTACTTATCAACAACATGAGAAACAGCATGTAAAAAATAACACAGTTTCACAGTGGTAATACTGGAAGTGATCCAGAAAAAGATTTTCAGTTTTGAAGTGTTATTCCTGCTTGATTTAATTTAAATATTTATGATCTGGGGAAGATATGTACTAGATGAAATTATTTGAAGACATGTTGTTACACTAAAAGTCATGTTATAGGCCACAGTCTCATTAATAATGCAGTTAAAATTGTTGAGTCTTTAAAAGTCTTCCTAGTATCTATGTCTTGCCTCTGATGTTATGATTATCCTTCCGGTCTCCCTCTGGGTCCTAAGGTTAATGCTTCAGCCCTTCCCAAGAAGGATGGGAAACATGGGGTCACAGTGACTTGTCAGCATTCATAGGTTCTGCAGAGAGAAGTGTGACATTGATGTTTTCTTTCTCCTCAGGCTTGGGCTCTGCTTGGTGCTATATTTATAGGTTTCCCTGTTACATCTCACTTTCTTCTTCTGAGCTGCCAACTGCAGCCTGGCAATATCCCCCAGCACCCCCAGTCCTACCAACTGGGGGTAGCTATGGTTTGTGAAGCAGTGCCTGGGGAGGTTGATGTGTCACTCTCTCACAGAGGAGCCATCCCCAGAGCTGACACTGGAGACAGGGAGACAGCAGGTACTGGCCTTGGTGCAAGGGTTAAACCAGCAACACCCAGCTCAGGCTGGGCAACTCACAACTTATGTGCCTACTGAGAGGGTGTATGAAGTGGATATGTGTTGGATACTGTAGTAATCATATACTTGGATTTAATATTATACAAAAATACAACCTGAAAGATGAAATAAAGAAACTCTTATATCTGTGATAAATCACTGACCTAGGCACATTAGTAAGAAGTCTGGAAGACAGAATTATAAATACATAATGATATTGACAAGTCTGAAATAAACTACAGAAGAGGGAAGTACAAAATGTTTCATCTAAGTAGGAATACTCATCTTTTTATATATTCAAAATGGCAAACAGTGTGCTAGATTGAATTTCAATGCAGAATGTGATTGAAGAGCTGCAGTGGATCACAAATGAAATGTGTGTTTATCCCAAAGAATAAAGTGGGAATGGCCTCAGGTGACTGTCTATTCTATTCCTGTTTCATTACAAAGGCTATTCTGTGTCATCCTTGACCAATGTTTGTCTAGTTTGTTCTCAAAGACCTTGAATAATAAAGATTCTCTAGGGTCTCCAGAGAATCTGGTCTAATGCGTCACTACCTGGATTGGGTAATGTTTGAACTTTTTTTTTTTTTCTGTAATTTAATCACATTTTTCCTTTTCTATTATGCCCATGGAGAACATGGGGGTTTTTTGGGGGGGTTGTTTGTTTGGGTTTTTTTGGTAACCTTTTATGAGCTCCTAGCATGCTTTTCCTCCTATATTTACAAGTCTCTTTTTTCCAGGATAGCAAATCAATTTTTCTGGGTTTTGTGGGTTTTTTGGCTACTAAAGCTGTGGCTTTTGTGCTGTATGTTGTTGTTTCACAGCTCAAGCTGTTTCGATAATCATTACTAAAGAAGTTTTGGTCTTGAGATAACTGGGATATTTCTATGAGGAAGCTACAAGCTAATAAAATTGACATTAATCAGGTTATGCTAGGACTTGGCTATTGAAGCATCGCAGGCTGTTTCTGCAATGAACTCCTGTGGGGACTTTGCTAACTCCCATCTAAGTTCCCACAGGGAGCCCTGTCCTTGCTTGGGAAGGTAAATGGTACATACCTTGCCACTTTTCACTGCAGAAGGAGATGAGATGCAGCTGACTGGAGGTAAACTGGTGTTTTAATAAAATGTTGTATGATTCTGGGGCATAGCAAAAAAAATAGTAAAAAATGACATTTCAATTGAGTTAACAGATCTTATCACTGGAAATCAATAACCTCTAATGTTAAATTGCTAACGTAGTTTTCTTAGAGCTGGTCCAACTGCTCTTCTTCCAGGAAATTCCCAGACACAGTTTTAGGGCTAGTATGGGCAAAGGATCATTCCCAATAGTCAATCTGGATATAGCAACCCTATTACGAAGTCTTAGGGAATTAAATAGTGTGGATATCTAGGCTATTGCTGGTTCACCTCAGGGCCGTGGAATAAGCTCTGTTTCTCTTTAGTTGACTAACACAGACATATTTGTATTACAGTTCTTCCTTTCTACTCCGCCTGCATATGGGCACCACACTTCAAAAAGCAGGTCAGGTTAGTTAGTGCAGAAAACCTTGTTCTAGAAAATGTGTCTTATGGAAGGTCTTGAAAGAGCTAGTGTTATTTGACACAAAGCCAAAAAAAATTCAGAAGTACACAATAACAGTATTCAGATGCATGAAAGATTGTGGCAAAGGAACAAATAAATAATTACTTAGAATCGTAGAATCACTGAGGTTGGAAAGGACCTCCAAGATCATCAAGTCCAACCATCAACCTAACACCACCATGCCTACTAGATCTTGTCCTGGAGTGCCACATCTACATGTTTTTTGAATGTCTCCAGGGACAGCAATTCAACCACCTCTCTGGGAAGTCTCTTCCAACACCTCTACTCTTTCCGTGAAGAAGTTTTTCCTAATATCCAACCTAAACCTCCGCTGACGCAACTTGAGGCCATACCCTCTTGTCCTGTCACTTGTTACTTGGGAGAAGAGACCAACACTCTCCTCACTACAACCTCCTTTCAGGTAGTTGTAAAGAGTGATCAGGTCTCCCCTCAGCCTCCTCTTCTCCAGACTAAACAAGCCCAGTTCCCTCAGTCGCTCCTCATAAGAGTTGTGCTCCAGTCCCTTCACCAGTTTTGTTGCCCTTCTCTGGACACACTCCAGCAGTTCAATGTCCTTCTTGTATTGAGGGGCCCAAAACTG
>VWZZ01002336.1:2074-17978 GCA_013399095.1 Psophia crepitans | reverse complement strand
TTGGTGAGGCCACATCTGGAGTATTGCGTCCAGTTCTGGGCCCCTCAGTTCAAGAAGGATAGGGAACTGCTAGAGAGAGTCCAGCGCAGAGCCACAAAGATGATTAAAGGAGTGGAACATCTCCCTTATGAGGAAAGGCTGAGGGAGCTGGGTCTTTTCAGCTTGGAGAAGAGAAGGCTGAGGGGTGACCTCATCAATGTTTATAAATATGTAAAGGGTGAGTGTTGGAAAGATGGAGCCAGGCTCTTCTCGGCCTCACTAAGCGATAGGACAAGGGGCAACGGGTGCAAACTGGAGCATAGGAGGTTCCGGGTTAATGTAAGGAAAAGCTTTTTCACCGTGAGGGTGACAGAGCACTGGAACAGGCTGCCCAGAGAGGTTGTGGAGTCTCCTTCTCTGGAGATATTCAAAACTCGACTGGACACGTTCCCCAGTGATGTGCTCTAGGTGGCCCTGCCTTGGCAGGGGGGTTTGGACTAGATGATCTTTCGAGGTCCCTTCCAACCTCTGTGGATCTGTGATTCTGTGATTCTGTGCGATTCTGTGATATGAGTGATAAAACCTGAAAAATAAGCTGATCAGATATCCAGGTTGTCCATATTTCTCCCTTCACCAGCAAATCGAAGGCAATGTATCTTGCTGCTGAAACTGGTAAGAAGACAAGATAATAAAACACTTGATGCACATGGTTTAAATATAGAAGGCAAAATATGAGCTTGATTAAAAAAAAATCAATGTCATTTGTCACATTCATGGAATCAGAAGTGTTAGGCTCCTTGTTAGCAAGAATAGAGAGAAATAGCAAAAATGAGAGCAAAGACCTACAGAAGAGTAGTCTGTTTCACCAATTTGGGTATGATATTTAGACAAGCCATAATACTTGAATGGAAATCAGTAAAGGATAACAAACAGGCATGTGACGCAGTCTAGAAAAGAAACATTTTTTCTTTTCCTCATTTAAGCCTGGATTTTAACAGTCTGCGTATATCAGTGAAGCTCATCATGGATGAATGAGGAGAAAAAGACAATGGACTACCAGGAAAGGGAGAGACTTACAAAGGTTTTAAGCAAATGTTATCAAAGCCAGAAGGCAACAACCAGCCTACACATCTGCCTACCTCCCAAAAAAGTGCAAATTGGGATGTTCCTATCTAAATTGAGTGCCTGGTTCAGTTGTTAAATGTCCCTTTATTAGCTGTTAGGAAATTATATCACTAAACAACCAAAGAATTGCTACACAATAGCTGAACATTCTGTAAAAAGTGCGAATGTAATTGAGCATTTTACATAACAAAAACACTCCTGAAAGGAGATAAAATATATTCAGTAATTAATTTTTTGTTTATGATACTTGTGCTGCATTCCAATGCTTGATTAGCAAATGCAAAATAAAACACTTCCAGAACAGCATTATAGAGTGAACAGAAGATACAAAAAAGAAGAAAAAAATAAACAAGGGGTACAGTGTAATTTCGGTCATCCTATTTTTATTTTAAAATGTGAGCTATATAAGAAAGACGGAAAGATTTCATTGTTAAACATCAGGAGGGCAATACAAAGTCAAAATACAGCCAGGTGCTTCAAGGTTCAGTGTAAAAGCTATTCATTTATTTCAGGGATTAAATTTGTCAGGGCAATGAATGATGTCCATTGTCTGGTGCATCTTCCTTTTTTATTCCTTCAAACCATTAAATGAAAATCTGACATGAATCAAATCAAGGATCTTCAACATGGAAAGAATCAAAGCAAGGGATTCATTTAGCTTTCAGGCTGATTAATTTGAGAAGCTCTGTGGATTTGGGTTTGAGGAACTGAGCAATGTACTATTTAATACTGGCAGACAGTGCATTTCTATAAATTCCCAAGACAGGCAAACATATCTTTACCAAGCTTTGATAATGTTTTAGTTTGGATAGACTCTTTGAATGAACAACTGCATAATAATATTTATACAATGTGCAAGGGCACAGGAGGGAAGAGCATGTGGTCAGTCATCCTCTTTGTTACTGGATTCATGCTGCTATTAAGCTATTTGAAGGCTGTTGCTTTTTGTTAGCTACTCAATCATACCACATGTAACTTTTTAAGAAACAGTATACACTCGCTAATAACTGAAAAATTATATTTTTAACTGAAAAAATAGTTATCACCATGTACTACTGTCAGTGTAGATATATATGTGTATAGATATATTTATTTACATGTGCCTGAATGTATGCACACGTTCCCTAAAAACAAACAAACAAACAAACAAACAAATTCAAGTGTAATGATTGAAATATTTTCTCTTAAGCTAATCTGCCTTCTACTGACGAGGTACAGCTGAGTACAAGAATATTTAGTGTCTTGAGTGGACAACAAGAAAGCATAATGTATCCTCTGTTTACAATAATCAATGACATCCCCATTGATCACAATAGATACATTATTTTTCAGATGACTTATCTCCATATATCAGCATTCAGTACTGATAATACATTGAGTAAGTCAGTATCAGCTCAGTACAGAAGAGCTGCTGAAATGTAGCTGTTTTATCATAAATTTACAAATGAATAATTCATTCTGCTTATTGTCTCTTCCAGTTTCAGTCACTACACAATAAATTACCTAGTAACTCTTTTATAACTCACAGATTTTAATAGCAAAATATAAATGGGCTAGATTTGCACTGTTTTTTTTTCTTCAGGTTAATTTCCATTGCTAAGGACAAGACTCAATATTTCATTAGTGACCTCTAAGAAACTGGGAGGAACAGATTGGATAAAAAAATCATAAACCCACATTACTTAGATTAGTTCTTTCATAAGTATTTATTTATAAATCAAGTTGAGAAATTTGGGACTAAATTGCTTCTAATGAATAAAACTCTACTAACTACACAAGGTTGGAAGAAAGTCCATCCAATAATAAACATCAGAATTTAAAGCAAAGGAAAAAAAAATCAAAATAACCCATAACTCTCTTACATCATACCTGTAGGGATTAATTCTATAATTTTGACATTATCAGGCTTTCTGATATTTCTAACACCTAAAACCAAATGTTGATGAACTGTTCTGGTGTAGCTTGCCTGAAATCTTCTGACAGACTTGGAGTTTAATGCTGAGTGAATCTGTAAGAAGAGTCTCCTTAAAATCATATGGCATCCCTACTCCAGCTAATTTAATTTAACTATTTTATTTTACTTTATTTTTCTCTATATATTTTTAGTAGCAGTATATTATCTAAAACCTTTCCTGTTAAAGTTATACAGGATTTCAACAACAGTGATAATGCTGCACATAACTGGAGTGTGAGGAAAAAAAAGTATCTATGCTAAATCAGATTTAAACAGCAAAGATTTCTGTTTTCCTTAGCTTGGAATGATTATATACACAGATTCACACTGCAAATACTGGGTCAGTTCAACCCCTTTTGAAATCAGTGGTTGACTGTTTACCCAGCTGATGGGGCATTGGATCAGATCCTGAATCAGTAGCATATTCTTGTGCATAAGAGTAACAGAGAACATGTGTACTGGGTCAGGCTGAGCTGGAGTTAATTTCCCCGTAGCAGCCCTTACAGTGCTGTGCATTGGTAGCAGCAAGGTGTTGATAACACACCAGTGTTTTGGCTACTGCGCAGCCTGACCCAGTACAACATGTAATAGATTTTTCTTCTCTAATCTTTCAGCAGTGAAGGATAATTAAAATAGTAAAATGACAACTGCATTTCACCACGCACTATTTTCAAGTATGAACTGTATTACGTTGATTCTTATTTCACCTAACAGGAGCAGTAATGAAGCCTCCTGGAAGAAAATTGTCAAGTATAGAAGATATATAAAGTTTCAGATCAATGGTTATTCAGTATGCCTTGTATGGGAGAGGGAAGACTATATAACAATAATGAAGAAATATATTGCACATGATGAATATCATATTCTTAATATGGGTTCAATAAAATAAGAGATTAATGATATTATTTAAATCCAGGCAAATTTCTTGAGAAGAAGCTATCAGCCAATGTAGTGTTTTCTACATGGGAAGAAAATGCACAAGTGCATTATTCTACTTTTCTTTCCTTAAATGATCTCAACTACAGTCTCATAGCCATTATGTAATATTTATACTAGAATATATCACTGTGGTACAACTACAGATATGTCTTGAAGTGGTGCACAATCAGTGTATTCACGTATGAAGTTGCCCAGTCCAATTCTACATTCACTATACTGTCTTCAAAAAGATTGCAGAAATGAAGGGAAGTGGTATGAAGTGAACAAATATAAATTCCTTATAATATAAAAAAACTCTTAAAAAGTCAATTTGAAATCAAATAAAATATATCAGTTCAAATGTATGTTGTAGGCTTTTTATACACTTATGAAGTTTTTCAAGAAACAAACTAAGCAAAACATGTAAAGAACACATATCTCCTTAATTCTCTTCTGTTTAAAAAGAATCTGTCAGTCAGCTAGAAGGCTCATTTTTCGTGTCTATGTGAGTGATTTTGAATATGTGAAACCAGTATTCCTGCCTTCAGTGAGTGACAGTTTGTGACTTTAAAGAGATATACTTCTTCCATTAAAAGAGTATATTTGGTTTCCAGAACTAAAAATATTTTCTCTCATAAGCAGTGCTTAAGATGATGTGAGAGTGCTTTGCTTTCCTTCCTAGGAGACTAAAAATATTTCGGACCGAAGTTAAATCTTCAAGACGAGAGAATATACAGAAAATTAAACTTTCAAGTTTTAATTGCACCTGGTTTGAAGGAAAAAGTGTAAGGTCATGAGCCTGGGAAACCGCTTCTTTCTGTGGAGCATGAGACAGATATATGAAATGTTCTTCAATTTACTGAGAAAACGGTTGTCAAGTCCGATGTGACCTTCTAGAGCTAGTCAATGATTACCAATAAGAGTCCTAAGCAGTATAAATTATTGTGTGTAAAAATGTATTTCCAAATATCTGTGCTTTACAATACTTATCGTAATGGTTTCAAGCTCCCACTGTGTAAACTACAAGTGTGAACTCCTGTTGCAAGGCTGCAGGCTAAACTTAGTCTGAACCTAAAACTATGTCCTAAAACTGAAAACATCCCTCAGACCTTTATATTACTCAACTGTCTCAGTTGATACTATTTCTAGGAGCTTGCAATAAGATCCTTGCAATCCGTTTGTTTGGATTTTTTTGAGTTGAAGAACCATAAACTATGGATCTGTTGTAGCTGGCTTTCTCATTTTAGGTATCTGAATTTATCTTCCAAAACTAAACCAGACCAGATTTTGCCTTTCTTTTTACCGCTAAGAGAAAATTTAGTTCTTTATACACTTTTCATATGGATTCTTTTAGAAACAGCAACCATATTACCCATGTCAAGCAACACACTTCACTGCTGGTTTATTATACATTTCTTCAAACGCTCCATGTTTACCACAAAGTCAAATTTCCATGCAATCTTTTTGTTCTGGGTAACTCAGGCAGTGGGAAGTTATTATAGCATGACAGTTTGCTCAGTGTGTAATTTAAAAACAAGCTTCCAAAATAAGCAGAAAGTAACCATGAATCTTAGCAGTTTTACAAGAGAGGCCTTGCAGCGCACTTCTTGTTCACTCTATCCGACTGTCATATGCACTTATTATAGAAACTAAACCAGGTTGGTAGACAGGATAGTTTTTATAGTTTCATTGCTATGGGCTTGTATTTAAGTTTGCTTACGCACATGCTAAAATGTGTATTAAAAATATTCTTCTTTGAAAGTATTTGTAATAAGAATTAAACCATACCTAGAATCAGTAGCTCAGCAAGAATGCATAGTACCTGTGAAGTGGTAAAAAAAGTGAGGAAATTTTCCATCCACTTTCTTTTGGATGTAACACCATCTGTGAACATATCCTGTGGTATCTCTTTTTTCATAGCGTTCTGTCACACAGACTGTATGCTTTCTGTCTCCATGAAATCCTATGACAGCACCTGCAAAGTCTTGCTCTCAGAGGAACCACCTTTGCCTGAATACAGGTGTTTCAATGAGAAATTTGGGAACGTCATCTAGGGATAATAAGCATCAGTCATTTCCCTTTGAAACAGCAAGCATCTGGAGACATTTCTTAGAAAAGGAAATTCTTGCTTTATAGACAAGATACCAAAAAATACTGCAAGTATTACAAAAAGGTCAAATATTTCAAATACCTACATCTACTTTAAAAGTGATAATCATCTAGAAGTATTCTTGTGAAATATTTAGGAAACTTGTGATCTCAGGTTTGTCTTTGTTACACAGTTCTGTGCATGCAAGATCATTAACGAAGCAACAACAACAACTAGTGTAAACTTGTTTATGCCAGGCAGATCATCCTAATTCAGATGAAAACCATGAAGTTACTAAGCAATTTGTGTACCCCAGAGGCAGAAAAATGAAAAAAATATATTGTTAACCATACAAATTAAGGACTTTTTTAAACATAGTTTCAGGCTACACTTCTGTACTCAGTTACCACTTTTCAGGAGATGAAATATGCTTACCTGTGCAGCCTAGTGTAGGGCACCTGTTTGGCAGGAAAGTAGGACTGGAGGATCTCTGGAGGTCCCTTCCAACTCCTACCAATCTGATTCTGTGATCACTTGTAGAAAATAGATTAAGAAATAGGAGGGGAAAAAAAAAACCAAACAAAACTTAAATTCTGAAGACTCCCCAGGACTCCGCAGGGTGTAGGCACTTTTCAAGAGCATCATCATGATCCTCTCAACAATACAAATCAGGGACTATTTCAGTAATTTTGCTGCTGCCTCTTAGGAGGGGTCTCCTGAGTCCTTGTTCATAACAAACAAACAAAAAAGAGGTTGCATAATTTTTAGGAAACTAAAATTATGGGTTTTGGGGAAAAAAACCACAACACCTCATGAAAAATGAAGGGCTGTGAAGAAATCACAGTTATAGGAGATATGGAACATTTATCCTAATTTCCTTACCAGGTTTCAGGTTCACTATGCACAGATTGGTTAATTAGCTATTATTCCTGATGCTTTTTGAAATAAATTGTAAAAGGATCCATTGATCCTGCATGGTAAACATATTTCATGTGCTGAGATTTTTTTAAATTACTTTTTATTTTTTAGTGATACAGTATCTCATAATACAGATTTTCAATAAAAACAGAAGGTGACAAATACTGTATTACTTGCTGAAATATATAACCATGGCTATGTATAAGCTGTATTAAACAACAGCTGCAGTATTGAAAGTCAACGCGGTGTTCAGACTGATAGACCGTAGATTGCAATAATGCAACATTGGGCCTTGAAATATCATCTGAATCATGTTTCCTACAGCATTCTTTTGCTCTTGCACCTTTTTTTATGGCATTTTACCTGTAAATGTACAAGGAAATTGCAAATGTAAATTAAGGTAATCTTCATTTACACTAAAAGTCGACTGACTCAGCTGACCAATGGTAGATGCAGCACAGGGCGAAGTAGAAACAAGAAGATAGCCATATTGATCAGTCTTCCTCTGTCCTGAGATGCTGCTTCCTTCCCACATACTCTGACAACAGCTCAGGAACCTGAAAGGTTTGAGAATGCACTTACAGACCTTACTAAGTCCTAACTAGTAAGAAATATCTTGCATAAATCAAAAGCCAGGTAATAATATTATCTGAAACCATTTCAGCAAGGGGTTTCATTCAGGTTTTCCTCTTCCTTGTGTGTCTCACGGGAGATGTACTGATACAAACCATTCTTCACTGCTATTCTTTTTCAAGTGCTTGCATTAGCAGTGTTGTGGGTTGCCCATGCTTGTTATAGTCCTTTATAGAATAATATCCCTAGTTTGTAAGCAAAACATTAGAATTATATTTCAAGTTGACTGAAATATGGGAATAAAGGACTAGGGGGAATGGCTGCAAGTTGTGCCAGGGGACATTCAGGTTGGAGATGAGGAGAAATTTCTTCTTGGAAAGGGTGGTTGGGCATTGGAACGGGTTGCCCAGGGAGGTGGTAGAGTCACCGTCCCTGCGGGTATTTAAGGAAAGTTAGACGTGGTACTGAAGGACATGGTTTTGTGGTTAATAGGGAAGGGGGGGACAGTTGGGCTGGATGATCCTTGAGGTCACTTCCAACCTTAGTGATCCTATTCTATTCTATTCTATTCTAAAGAGATAAAACTTTTTATTTGAGACTGTATCCTTTAGGTTCGCTGTTAGAAAATTAAACACAGAAAATTATACACAGAAGTACATACACAAGTTTTGTGTAGAAATATGTATATAATGATGGTGAGTTTTTACAAAACCAGTTTTCGTGATACTTCTGGTATACAGAAAAAAAGTCTCTTTAGTTTATGAAAGCTTTTCTGGCTCAGTCTATGTATTTTAAGGTAGAAGTGACTAGTCTATAGAAGAAGGTATTTCACATAATGTCGAAAATTATTCAGTAACGGTATCAGTTACTTAAAGTTGAGACATCCATTCCATGGAGCTCTTACTTTGAAAGTCTTTCTTATTTTATAATTAAAATATACAGAGAGTGTGGTCTCAAAGCCATTACTGAAGGAAGCCATTCACTGAAGTTGAGTGACCAGCAGGCAGTTGGGATATGGATGACAGATGAGATAAACATCTCTGAAACACAGTATTTGCCTGAATACCTACATTATTGAGATCCAGGAGATCTTGCCTCACACACAGACACAATACTTATGTATCATAAAATCAGGAGTACTTTGACTCAAAGTCAGCCTCTGCGAGCTCCTGTTGACTTGTTACTGATGTATTTAAATTCTAATTGAGGAAATTAAAACTACAGGTTGGTGTACCATCTGGGAAAGATAGGTGACCCCTGTTCTGAGGGGTGGAGATATAAAAAGAAGGAAGGCTGCAGCATAATATGGTCGCATTTTATACCTGTCTCAGATAGCTTACAGCTCTCTGCAGCAAACATTCGTTTTGATACATTTCATATGTCTTTTTCAGGTAGGAAAGTCAGTTTGTCAAATGACAGCCACTTTCCCTGCTGACATAGTTGTATTCACCCTCCTTAAATGCTCAATAAGGAGTTGGAGGTTTGTCAGTTAAATATATCACATTGTTATGACTCTTGATGACATGTGCAATGACACAACTTACCTAGGGTGTTAAAAGTCATCTCTCTGCCAAGGATGTGAAGTGACACAGTGCTCGTTCCACTGCTGGTCTTGCCTCTCCTCTAATTGATATTTTTGCACCAGTCATACCAGTGGTAACCTTTTACACCTTCTATACAGCTCTCATCCAGGTCATGTGATAGCTTTATCAGGCAGCACCATGAGTATTTATCCTACAGGGAAAAAAAATGAGGAATTACTCCACTAAATATCCACCTGAAAAAATACCAATCTCATCTGGCCTGCATTTTGTTAAACAGAATTCTCAGAGATGGCAACGACAGACTTTTACCTTCAATGTCAATGGTTTAACACTTAAAATCTAGAAGAAAAACCTCAGCTGAGATTTGAAAGTATCTGTAAATATTGACTTTATTGCAGGAACCACTACTCTGAAAACACTGGGCAGCACATTCAGCTGCAGGTTGAGTGTGACTGTTGCTATCTGATTTTTTTTTGCTTTTTTGGTTAAATACCTTGTAAATATAACAAGAAACCCTAAAGATTCCTACAGCTGTTTTGAATTAATGCTAAGTGTTATTTAATATTAAATGTAGTTGCTTATTTTTTACCTATAATTTATTCGTTAAATAAATCCTAAATTTGTTAGCCACTGATTGTTGGTCTTTTTTTTTTCCCCAGCTCTTTCAAAATTCGTAGAATTAGGCAGATTGCTAAAAGCAGAAGAATTAGTCAAATTGCTAAAACCAGAGTAAAAAATATTGTCTTCAATATAATATTTTCTATATTAAATTTGATCTACAGTTTCATAAGTGCATATTATAAAAGTGTCAAAGCAGAAAATATAGAAATTACAGACAAATTATTGTGATGAAAACTGTTGGATTTCTAAAACAAGGAGAAATAAGGAGTTCTGCTTGAAACTGGTGCTTTCTGCTTATTCTGCTTAGCATTCATTCGTTCAGCAATGTTTTGGGGAAGATGAAGATTGTTGAAGATGACAAGCAACCCTATTGATTTCATGGACTGACATTGACTCATGTTTTAGTATTGTATTTTAATTTTAGTTTTTGTTAAAATAAAAAGAAGACAAGGGTTAGAGAGAGGTTTTGTTGGTGCATTGAAGGAATTTGAAGGTATATTTGCATTTTGATATCAAAAAAGTTTTCAAATGTTTACAGATATTGTAATTCTTTTCTGACACCAACTTTTGTCAAAATGTAAAAGACCACAGTATGCCACACAGTCAATACATATTTACATTTTTTTAAACAAAATGGTGTAACAGATATACATTATTTCTAGTGTAATTTCATTTGAACAGTGCCCTTTAACAACACTTAGCAGCAACTATGTAAAAGATAGAAAAAATATGGGAGCTTCTTTTAGAGTAATTAAACCTCTTTCCATTAAGAAAATACAGCAGGGTATTCTGAGTATGGATCAATCTACTCAGAGGTGAAATGTTTTCTTGAAATTTATATAGGAAATAAAAGCCTATTCTACTATTGCACTGTTTCTATTTATACAAGGCAAAGCAAATGCCAAAGACAATTGAGGGGGAGTTCTTTTGACAGTTAAGTAATCTCTCATAATAATAATAAGAATCAAGAATGCTTTGAAATTATTATTGAGATACGAGTACTGTTGGTTTATAGAAAAGATATGTCCCAGATATACTGAGAAGAGGTACATAATGTACTAGAGCACAGGGAACTTGTGTAATTTGAGGAATAGAATCAAATCTGTACAAGGTCAAGAGTGAAAGTAATTTGTTGTTCAGAATTATTTTCTAGTAGATGCATTTCCTCTCCCAAGATCTAGTAAAATGGCAGTTTAGTAAATTCTGCTGAAATATATGAAATATGGTAAGTAGAACCAGGTGGGAAACAACTGATTGCTCTTGATTATACAGTTTTACTTTGATTTTTTTCCCAAATTAGACAAATAAGACCATGTGTTTTCATGTATTGCTTATGTTATTTATCACATGGACAAGTATTCCATGATTTTTGGCATTTTTTTTTTTCTGTATAGGCTGAGTGCCTGAATTTGCAAGTTAATCCATGCAAGTAGATCCTAAGCTTTTACAGTCACAAGGTAATTCAACCATATATAGTATTTAATGTTACTTTTTTCTTTACTGTCCTTCAAATGTACTTTCTGGATAGATGGATATAACTTTATTTACAGGCATGTGAAAGCAACATCAAAATATTAATAAATTGTGAAAGTGCCTTTAACTTTCAAGCTCAATGATACATGTTAAAAACTACAGTAAAAGACCATCATAGTTGCAAAGGAAAGCACTCAAAAGTTAGAAGGCTAGAATGTAAGTAATCTATGAAATCCTAATTTGTGCTCTTGTGCATAAGCTGTATATTACAGTTTTTAATTAGATGCTGATGTACTGAGACTCTTGCCTCATACAGCACACATGAATAATAGTATTCAGTAAATAAGTAGCTATCCATTATTTTGTTTTCTTGTCATTATCCACTGTGTAGCCTTAGGCCACTACTCAAATGTTTCTACGGAGACAGAATTATTAATTTTCTCATAGGTTTTTTGATACCAGTGATCATTGTAACATCTAATGCTTCACAAATTGTAATTAATTTACTTTCGCAGAACTCCTATGAAGTGAGAGGGTATTATTGCTGTTTAATAGACGGGTAGCTGAGGCACAGAGGTATCAAAGACTAAACCTGATGAAAATTCTGAGATTTCCATGATCTGTTTTCTTAAAAGGATATAAAGTTTTATGGAATTTCATTTATTCTAAACATAAATCTCATTAACTTCAGATGCCGTGAGAACTGCACATTGCTGCAAAACCAGGTCCTGGGGCTGGGGCTTAGCTGATAAAATACAGGTATCTACATTGCAGTAACAATAGTTGAAATACTTACCTTTGACTCTTTTTATAGTGAAGAGACTTTTAAGGTTTAGCTCATCTTAAAATAGGTGAGATAAGTCAAATGCTACAAGTGCATATTTTTCTCTATCAAAGTTCCTTTGTAGATCAGCTCAGATAAAGATGTCTAAATGTGAGATGAACACAATTAAGTGAAATGAAACCCACTATAGTGCTTCTGTCTGTGGTGAGAAATACACACTGAAAGAGTTGATCTCAGTGACTTGCCAAGTTCTGTTTGTGATGGCAGTAGCAAGGATGTTAAAGCTACTGTACAGTTTCCCAGGAAGGGTATGAGAAAACAAATTCAAGTGATTTAGACATGATACCATTTTTTTTCCTCTTAAACTGTATTTTTTCTGGTATTCACATTCCAACCTCTTTAAAATAACAACAAAAAAACACAGATAGGATTTGCATAGGCAATACTTTCCATTTAAATACAATATTTCATAACATGTACTCCATCTGAGCATAAACAATTAATTTCAAGGACCAGTATAGACAGCTTCAGCTCATCATCACAGCCTAGCTCCTCATCTAAATGCTCACTCTTATTTATTACCTCTTTTATTCTAATACCTTGGTTTTGTGTTATTACCCTGTATGAATTTTTGACGGATCACATACCTTCCATATGCTCAGATTCTGCACCTTATGTAATAGTTATCGGTAATCCATAGGTAGGAAAATAATTCACAGTGCTAAATTGGAGCAAAGTTTCTGTGGATGGAATGAATGAAGTAGTGCTGGTTGATGAAAAACTCAACGTAAGCCGGCAGTGTGCGCTAGCACACCGTGTCCTGGGCTGCATCAAAAATAGTGTGACCGGCAGTCACACTTCACTCTTGTGAGACCCCACCTGGAGTACTGCATCCAGCTCTGGCGTCCTCAGTACAGGAAAGACATGGAGCTGCTGAAGCAAGTCCAGAGGAGGGCCACAAAGCTGATCAAAGGGCTGGAGCACCTCTCCTACGAGAACAGGCTGAGGGAGCTGGGGTTGTTCAGCCTGGAGAAGAGAAAGCTGTGGGGAAACCTAAATGTGGCCTTCCAGTACCTAAAGGGGGCCTAGAGAAAAGCTGGAGAGGGACTGTTTACCAGAGAGTGTAGTGACAGGAGAAGGGGTAATGGGTTTAAACTGAAAGAGGGGAGATTTAGATTGGACATTAGGAAGAACTTCTTTCCTGTGAGGGTGGTGAGGCACTGGAACAGGTTGCCCAGAGAAGCTGTGGCTGTCCCCTCCCTGGAAGTTTTTAAGGCTGAGTTGGAAGAAGCTTTGGGCAACCTGGTCTAATGCAGGGTGTCCCTGCCCATGGCAGGGAGGTTGGAACTAGATGGTCTTTGAGGTTCCTTCCAACCCAAACCATTCTATGATTTTATGATTCTATGAGTACAGTGTACATTTTGGTGTTACAATGATGGTGCTATACACATTTTGAATCTGAACCGAATTGCACCTGACTTGTCCAGGACTTAGCAGTTCTGCATCTTAACTGAGAATTGGATTTAGTTTACATAGGGTTTCTAACTTAGATTTTGCAATACTACCTAGAGACTCTGACTAAACAGGGAAAAAATATAAATTACCCTTTATTCTTTAATATTACAGTTAAAACAACATAACCTTCTCATTCTGGTAAATATATAGCTCATTTTCATGTGGGAAGATAATATATACTCAGTTATTAAGTACTTTTACCTCTGTGTTACTACATTCACACCAGATTTTCAACTAATGTTGGCAAATTTGATTTAATATTATTGTCTTCCTGTGCGTACATCTCTGCTATGGTAAAACGAAAAAAAAAAAAACATTTCAGCAGACAAGAAATCCTTGTATTTGGCTGACATACGCATTATGAAATCTGTGGATCCAGGACTTCTGTAGGAAACAAGAAGAGGCTTCTTTCAAACTATTAGGCAGGGTTAGGCACAATAGATGCACATCTTCAGGGTGTTGATGAATTCCTAACCCAAAGAAGAACTGAATTCAAATAAATACTGTAGGATAAATGATATTTTTTTCTTATCCAAAAGAAGATTCAAACTAGTACTTAAACATATTAATTACCTTCAGTTAATTGGCAATACAAAGCTGAACTTTAATGACACAGTGCTGACTTAGTCCTGTTGAGCATCTGGTTTATAACACAACAGTTTACACAGAAGAGCCTGTGTCTTGAAGTAATGAGTATCACATAGTAAAACAAACAAACAGAACAAAATGTGTTTTTTCTTCAGAACTCTGTTCCTGGATGAGGTGAAAATCAATTAGCATTCTCAATTAAAATACTGGGTTTAGACAATTCTTGCCTTTAAGTGAGTTACTAGATCTCTTACCATCAATACGATATTCATACAGCACTTACAGATGGGACATGCACTAAATTTGTGCAGCGTCCTTGATATATTTGAAGCAACTCTGTTTTTCTTTTGTCTAAAATTCTTTGTAGGGATTATAAATTTTATTATAGTTATTCTCACTGAAGATGGATACTTTGACCAAAGTAAAAGCTGCAAATGAATGTAGTAAATTAGACATTTATATGAAAGCTTCCCATCAAGAACGTGCAGAAGTATTGGTCCTTTCTCTCTTTAAATTCTCTTATTCCACAGGAAGCATTCAAACGGTTTGTACAATGGCTTCTCTTTTGCATTTCCAGCCCAACTGGGTTGAAAATTATTATGTAACACTAACACAGTTATGATTCTCTGCGTGAAGAAATGGTTCTTCATTCTTGCTCAGAATTTGGGTTTTATTTCTTATCAGTTTGTCATTATCCTGTCATCTGTAAATAATTGTATAGTGTAACTCAAGCACACATCGTGTTTCCTGGAAAAAAAAGCCTTTGTTGTGCAGTTCAGTCTTCTTCTAATTGTCTTATTATAGGGCATTTTCAGATGTTCAGCAAGGTTGACTACACCAAGGCAAGGAAAATTCAACACTTTTTCCAATATTTTGCACAAAATTGTCTTCAAAAAGCTGATAAAACAGAGAGATGTGTAGCATAAAAAAAAAGGTAAATTTTTGTTTCTCTAATATGTGAGTATTAATTACAAAACTCTGCCTTACAGTCTTTCTACCTTCAACTTATTTTTTTTTCCCTTATTCTCTGTGTAGACAGTGAAAAGAAACTTCAAGAATGGTTTTAGGGGAAAAATTTTCAACAATGTTCCACTTCCAAATTTGGATCATATTGTGCCGAAACTACCAGTTGCATTCTAGCATATTTATTCAGGGTAACTGAGAGCTTCTGATGCCCTAAGTGGTACTTTATTTTGTGTTATTTTTCATCCCTTTGTCTACTTTTAAAAATAAACTGCCAATATACCCATACCAATATAAAATACTTATTAATGTCTTGATCCAGAAAATTATATATTTGCATATTTAGCTATACTTGTTCATTCAGAACAGCCCTATTTATGCCAATCCTGCAACAAGAATTAAGCTACAGGGAACTTACGCAATGTCCCTATGCAAAGATAGTCTACAAGGAATCGAGGAAATGGAAAAGTAACAAGTGCCAGTATCTCAAAGGAGTACTTTTCATAGAGTCCACAGTAAATTTCTTCAGAAGTTTTCTACAGATTACTGTTTCAGAAAATACTCTAAGTATCAAAAAATGGTGTATATTTAGAAATGTAATAAGAATACCCAATTATTACTGATATATATCTAAAAAAAAAGCAACTACAGAATTGAAAGGAATGTAAAGTTTCCACAGAACTACCAACCAATCACCAGATATCTGATGTTATAAGGACCTTCAGTAAGCTCAAACAAATGCCATAATTATTTCAGAATCCACAGGGAGGTGGTGGAGTCACCGTCCCTGCGGGTATTTAAGGAAAGGTTAGACGCAGTACTGAAGGACATGGTTTAGTGGTTAATAGGTGGGGGGCGGG
>VWZZ01002334.1:1221-17898 GCA_013399095.1 Psophia crepitans | reverse complement strand
CCAGCTTTCCTGTGGGTCCCCTTGGTGTATTGGAAGGCTGTAATCATGTCTCCCTGGAGCCTACTCTTCTCCAGGCTGAACAAGCCCAGCTCCCTCAGCCTGTCCTCATAGGAGAGGTGCTCCAGCCTTCTGATCATCTTTGTGGCCCTCCTCTGGACTTGCTCCAGCAGCTCCACGTCTTTCCTCTACTGAGGATTCCAGAGCTGGATGCAGGACTCCAGGTGGGGTCTCACAAGAGTGGAGTAGAGGATACCTCCAAGATAAGTGAAAGATAAGAGATAAATCTGACTTGTAACATAGTCAGGAAGACAAATGTAGAAAAAGAAAGATGGTAGGGGCCACTGGACAGGTGGCAAATGAATAAAGTGCTCAGGCTGCCTCTTATCTTTCCAGAAAAGTTTCAAGGGGAGAGAAAAAGAAAGAAACTGTCTGAGGAGAATGATGAAAGAGAACTGATATACATCTTTCCTTAGAGGCCTGACATTAATGAGCCTGTAATGGGCTTATTAGACTAAGTTATCTTTTGCTGAAATAAGTAAAGTTAAGTGATAATTCTAATAAGAAATAGAGGATCAGAGCAGATTAAAAAGGGAAGAGTCAAAAGTAAAATATGGAACTCTGCATTGCTAATCAGTTACAAGCAGTTTGACCACAAACAAGGTATAATTTAGGATTGCAGGACCTTGATATTTTCAGTTATCTTGTTTGAAAACTAAATTGTCTCCTCTAAGATGATATATTTCTTAGACAAACACATAATGTTAGTTATACATGAAAGCACACATTCACATAAATTTATGTGAAACATTTATATTTTATGTAGAAAATATAAAAATTTATCACACTCTTTTCTGTTTAACAGAAAACAGGTTTGCCTGTTTATATGGTTGAGAAACTCTTACATTGGACATTTGTCCTGGCTCCTGAAGGCAACTATGACAGCATAAACCAAATAAATTATTTCACTGATACATATAGTAGGAAACATGTCACCAAAGTATTCTTTACCGGATAGTGCAGCAGGTTGGAGGAAGAATATTTTTGGTTGGGTTTTTAAGATTTTGACAATTTATTAGTTTTACAAAAAGTATGGTCTATCTTTATTCCTGCTCTGTTGCTGTCTGTCAAATGACACGTCAACCTCAATAGCTGAAATTAAAGCTAAAATAAGATAATTAAACTGTAGCAGTTTAGAATGAGGTTTGATTTGCCTAAGTTTCATTTTTGAAAGGTTTCACTCAAAATGTTTTGTGGAGTAGTTGAATTCAGAATAGTAGTTTGACAGGCCTCTTCCTGGACCACCTGGTGCCTTGCTGCAAGTCCCAGAGTTTTTGAGGTCCTGTTTGGAAGAAAACGTGTGGGAAAGCTATAATCTGGATCCAGTAGTCATGGAAACATTGAGGACCCTGGCTGTAGGCAAGAAATTCCTGAACCTGGCATATTGTGACAGCTCTCCTGGGAGCATAGCACCCTGGGATTCAAGGTCCACAATTTGGGTGACTTGACCGTGTTATAGAGCTTCTACATCTGTTTTGTGGAATCACAGAATGGCTAACCTCAGCCATTCTGTGATTCCACAAAACTGATGTCTGGACATCATGTAGTCCAACCTCCATGGTTATATCAGGGTCAGCTAGAGGGGCTTGAGATATCACGTTTCAAATATCTCCAAAGATGGAGATATCACAACCTCTCCAGGAAACCTGGTCCAGTGTTTGACCACTCTCATCATAAAGTCTCTTCACACACTTAAATGGAATTTCCTGAATTTCAGTTTGTGTCTAGTGCTTCTTGTCCTGTCATGGATGTCACTGAGGAGAGTCTGTCTCTCTCTTCCTTACACCCTTCCATCATGTGTTCATACCTTGATATACCTTCTTTTACAACTTACGCTGGCACCAATCTATACAGCAGGAAGAATTATAATCTTTCCAGTGCTTCCTGCTACATAGTTATCATTTAAACTTGGAAGATATGTTATTTTTGGAAAATCTAGAAGAAAGAGCAACTGGAAAATGTTAGGATACTTTTATCATTAGAAACCTGAGGGGAAAGTAATCCTTCATTTAATTTAGACTTAAATCAATTAATTAAAAGAAATATCTTAAAAACTACAGGTGGATCATAATCTTTACTGGTGTTTTATCTGCACTGACTAGACTGATCACATTTACCCCTTTTTTTCTCACCTGATGCATAGTTTTTTCCCTATAATTTTTTTTAGACTAGTTTGACTACATTTTTAAAGCACAGCTGAAAATCGTATCTGTAAAATCTGAGTCGTCCTTTCCAGCACCAGGAACTACTGGTAGCTAATAGTTTATTACAATTGCATATAGCGTGTACGTATAATAATGTATTTCAGTAGTTTCTAGGTTTGTTTGTCCATAGTTCTCACCTTATAATCTTGACTTTAGGACATTTAACATGAAGGTTAACAACTGGAGAGTTAGAAACGTAACTTTTCCATGATTTGATCCTTAGAGACAACTTTTCACCTAGTCACACTTTACTTATTTGGCTTTGTTTTCCTGAAAAAGTTCATTGACAGTAACCTTTTAACAGGAGTTTTCAGTTTCTGTGACTCATTAGAAAATGAAAGACCGTCCACTTCCCAGAGTACAATCTTCCATGTCTGTCTGTGACTAAGGTTGTTGGTAGATCAACAAGAACGAGAATTGCTTGTTTAAACTAATTATTAGATGTGTTTCACATCAGAAGTATTTTTTCCCCTAACTCTTAGAACAAGAATATACATTAGAATCTGTCACTTTACAGTATAGTTTGCTTTCAGAACTGATGTGAAGGCATATGTTAAAAAAAGTGGGATTTTTTTCTTTTTGTAATTTTCTTGTCTATAGGTCTGAAGGTATCAAAGTAAATTTTACTTCTGAATTTTCAGAGGCTACAAACATTTACAATAACATTGTTTGTCTGCAGGAACTCTCACCTGTAAAAGAATGACTCATGCACTAAATAAAAAATGTGGAATAAGATTTGTGAAGTGAATAAATATAAGAGACAGCTGAGAGTTAACATATTTGATACACAGCTGCAAGAGACAGTTTGTGTACTAGAGGTACTACATGTTAAGAGTGTGTCCCAATTTTGGCAGGGGTAGAGAGTTAATTTTCTTCCTAGCAGTTGGTATAGTGCTGTGGTTTGGATTTAGGATGAGAGTAACACAATTGGTAACACACTGATGTTTTTAGTTATTGCCAAGCAGTCAAGAACTTTTCAGCTTCTCATACTGCCTTGCAAGCAAGAGAGTGGGGGGGCACCCAAGAAGCTAGGAGGGGACACAAACAGGACAGATCACCCAAACTGGCCAAAGAGGTATTCCATACCAGATGGTGTACATAACTGGGAGGTTGGCGGGGAGGTGTGGCAGCTTGGAAACTAGTTGAGCAATGACTTCAGGCGGTGAGAAATTGTGCTATTCATAACTTGGTTTGTATATTACTTTATTGATTATTATTATTATTATCATCATCCGCATCATCATCACCATCATCATCTTTGTTTTCTGTCCTATTAAACTGTCTTTGTCTCAACCCACAAGTTTTCTTCTTTTTTTTTTTTTTATTCTCTCCTTCATCCCACTGAGCAAGGGGAGTGAGCAAACAGACGTGTTTTAGCTGTCTACCAGGTTAAACCATGACAGAGTTTAGGAGGATGCTGTAAAAGGAAATAAGTGTTTGATGGTGTAAGGATATGTGGAGGGGGTTTTATTCAAATATTTTCCAGTTAATTCCTTTAAAAAAGTCATACCTCTCTTATTTTTAACTGTCATTTAGATCTGCACTTTTGCTTTTCTGATCAGTGTCATCACGATCTCTACCACTTTGTTTCTAACACATTCATTAAGTTTGACTTGTTATTTAAGACCATGTTAAGAGTTATATCTGTATTCGCAAAGTGGCTGTGTTAGTTCAGAGCTTAGATACATTCTGTATTTGAATGCTGATCTGCATGATGTTATATTTTTATTTTACTGCTCTCCTTTCCATTTAATTTTATTGGATATCATTGAAAGTCATAGATACAATATGCTTAACTCCCAAAACTGTAGTGAACTGGCGTTCAGGAGGTTTTGCTTTGGCACTGAAGGCATGTGTGTTTATAGAATAGAATTTATAATACAACACATTTGTTTAGATCTGTTAAATGAATATTTATCAAACATTTTTTCAAATTTGGAATATGTTTACTGCAATATCTCTGGGTCAGTATTAATAATTGTGCCATATGCCTGTATATTTGTGAACCAGGTGGCTAGCAATCATGTATAGTGATCTCCAGATGAGCAGTAGTTCAGTGACAGCAAAAAAAATATCTCTCGTTATGTGCACTCATTACTATGAACAATCCATTTTTCCTTCTTAAACTTTCTTGTTCAGTTCCAAATATCATTAGAGCATCAAATATCCTATTCTTAGATTATCATTCAGTATTGGATAACTAATTATTTTTTTTTTAATGTATGATTAAAAGACAGATGTTACTAAACAAAGAACATCAATATTAGCGTTATCCTCACTGCAGTGTTGGTTAAGCTGCTGCTATTGTACACCTTTTGCAAGAGTGCACAGACTAGTAGGTGGTGTCTCATGTTTTTCCCCCAAATAACCTGTGTCTCCATAGTCAGAAGAAACTTATTTCCATAAACTCTACTTTGTCCCACTAATTCTTGTTCAGAGACAGTTTAGATGCTTCCACTCTGTCTAATCTCTTTCTGCACCTGTGGTGCATATTGGTGTTTGACAAGACCTACATGCATTTCCAGTCCTTCGTTGAATAATAAATAGCACAATTCTAGCTGTGATACTATTGGAGAAAGAAAATCTTTTAGTAAGGTCAGTCAATCAGAGGCTGTACTTCATGCATATAATTTTTTTTCATGCCAACTTTTATTTTCTTTCCTAAGACTCCTAAAAATAATTGCAACCAGTAGATAGAGTGATCTAAGGTTTTGAAAGACTTCTTCAATACAAAGTCTGATTTTATGTGTACTACTCTTTCCCTCATAACAACCAAAGACAAATAAAGTGGTAGGGTGGTTTTCAGTGTGTTTCAGTTTATCTATCAGTTATAATTTTTTGAGTTGCTCCAAGATACTACTGTGTGGCTTTTCTTTTTAATTGGTGTATATAATAAATACCGTGTATAATGTGAGTTTCCAATGCGTATTTTTTCCTAAGTGTCTAAAAAAATGTTTAAATTCTTTCAGTGGGAGATTCATACTTGAAGTCTAAGTATATGGAGTTGTTTATTTTCCTCAAAGTTTGAGAAATTAAAGTGACACATACAGAGCTTACCTAAGTTGGCCAGTCATTTATTTTTTTTTATACAGGCATACATGCATACAGAGAAATATTTTTAAGAACATAGTAAGTTTTGGTTTTAATGCAACTTCAGCCAGAGAAGAATCATAGTTTTATTGCAGTCATAAATTTTGAACTTAAATAAATCCTGTTGTTGAAGAAGGGAAATCTTTCTTTTATGTATCAACTTGAATTAGTACGAGTACATATGTAGGCTCTTTTGAGAGAGACTCCAATACTTTTTCGTTTTGACTATGTTTTCACTTTGACCAGTTCCATTATTTTTTTTGTACTTTAACTAAAAAAAAACCAACCCAAAATTGGTTTGCTAATACAATTTACGAAGAAATAACTAGATGATCTTTAAAAATCCCTTCCAACCCAAACCATTCATAGTTCAAATGATAATTCTATCATTGTCTTATCATTCTAAATGGACTGCATGCAAATATTTGTCAGCCAGACCATTAAAACACTTCATCGATAAATGAGAAATAAAAAATAATATACGGCCATGATTTTGCTCCATTTTTTTTTTGAAAAAAGATCATTCAAATTTTGTTTTGCACTTTTAGAGCTTGAATTTTTATATGCATATAGAAATGTCACTGCCTAACTGAAACAATTAGTGATATGTGTATGAATTCTCCCAGAACAGTCACCATATGTAAGGACTGCAAATTCTGTGGTTCTGCTCCAAGAATATAAATATACTTTCTGAAAAATTTTCTCCTCAGGAGTTACTCATTCACAGTGATCAACCTGTGTAGCACCAGGCAGGAGAATATTAACACGACTGAGTTTAGCTTTTTTGTATACAGTAAAATGATTTTGTAATGGGAACCTCGGGGTAAAAAAAGAGAGAGAAAGAAAGTATTCTGAAAGATTTACATGAATTTCTTTTTTCTCTGCAGATTCATTTTAGTGAAGAAGCTGTAGCTTGTGTGACCTTGACACTTACTGTCAAGCCCTTCAGATAACTGCTAGATTTGACAAGGTTAGAAGGTAGGTGAAATTTTAAACATTAAAGCAAATTACTTTAAGAAAATGCAAACCTCTGTATTTTTTGTAAGTATTCTTCCTAATATTATGTATTAAAACATCTGGCATCTGCAAAGGGAGAGGCTCTTTGTAATCTGCTTTGTTTAATGTATTTGTGGTAGTTTCTAAGTTGGAAGTTAAAAAAACCCAAACATCTAGAGAAAGGAAATAGAGAAGTAGAATTGCAAACAATTTTTTTTTTCTCTATATGACTTGGGATCATTAAAACAATTCAAGTTTTGAAATCTACTAGATGTGACAGGAGGGAAAATGAAAAGTGGGGTGCTCTGTATAACTAAGAAACCTGTTTCATCTGTGGATTTACAAATAAGGCAAATCTAGTTCTTTGATTTTTTTAATTTTTTTGTTTGTTTCATTTGTTATTATTATTATTTTTAAAGCAGAATACAAAGACCAGTCAACCTTAATTGACATAATCAAGTGAAATGCAAAGAGTTAAACAAGCACAAGGCTGACAAGACTGTCATGTCAGGGCTTGGTCATTTACATGATGCTGGATGTCTTTTGTGAAATAAGCCTCAGTAAAAAACAATGTCAACAAGTATACTGATTTTACTAGACAAATTAGAGAAAGAATATATATGTAATCAGTCCTTCACACTAAACATAATATGTAAAATCCTTACTTAAAACATTAATATAAATCAAGAGGAATTCAATTAATGTTATATAAATGAGCATTCCTTTTATCTCTCAAAGAGCCGTTTTTCATCCTTTACACATTTGTGGGTCAGATATTGCCTCAAGGAGAAATAAAGTTCAAGAATAATTTAAAAATCACCATTTTTGTTTCTGATGAGAGCAATAAGAAGAGCTTTCATTGCTAGTTATATACAACATATTTCAAGTATTGTTTATTAAACAACCTCCAGTACAAGACAGACATGAACTTATAAGAGACGATCCAGAGGAGAGCCATGAAAATGGTCAGAGGACTGGAACACCTCTCCTATGAAGAAAGGCTGAGAGAGTTGAAGTTGGTTGGAGAAGAAAAGCCTTACAGGGAGACCTCATTGCTGACTTTCAATATATAAAGGGGGTTTATATGAAAGATAGAGAAAGACTCTATACCAAGGCCTGTAGTGATAGGATAATGGGCAATGATTTTACAATGAAAGAGTGTAGACTGGACATAAGGAAGACATTTTTTTATGATGAGAGTGGTGGGACACTGAAACAGGTTGCCCAGAGAAGTTGTGGATGCCCCATCCCTGGAAATGTTCAAGTTCAGGTTGGATGAGGATTTAAACAACCTGATCTAGTGAGAGATTCCCCTTCCCATGGCAGATGGGTTGGACTAGCTGATCTTTGAAGGTCCCTTTCAACCCAAAACACTCATTCTATGATTTTATTCTGTGGTGTTTGAAAACACTTGGAAAACGTTCCTCATCTTTATACAGAATTCCCAAATCCTCCTGATAGAAACTTCTCCCTTGATTATGCAAACCATTTTGAATGATTCATAAAACAGAAAATATTTTTACATACTATTCTAAACTATGTAAGATGTTATTTACAAAATATTTTATCACATTGTTTTGAAGCAAACGTATTTTCCTGAAATGCTGGATCAACATTGTGAACATCCCTCCATCTGCTCTAGTATTCTTATGATTGAGTTTGCTATGCCATTAATAATGAAATCTAGCTTAAGTGCCTTTTTTCACTAGACCACACTGATATTGGAGATCTGTTTTAATCTTTTTACTTTCCTGTTCATGTCTAACACTATCCTCATTTCACATCTGCTTAAATCTCTTCTGTTGATCTTTTCCTTACTGACACAAAAAAATCCAATTTCAATTCATAACACTAGTAAAACCTATAAAATAAATAACTCCAGAAATGGGATGCATCCACCCCAAGCAACAGCAGTGTGAAAAAAGTTGCTAAGTGGATCTTCTAATAATTGTTATCTTAACAAAAATTTTAACAGTTTCTACTGGTGGCTTCCTATCTAAAAGAAAACAGGAACTGGATGATTGAGTGGAACAAAAGTAATTATTGCACAAGACCTATATTCACTCAGTCCATTATAGGGATCAGTAGTAAAAAATAACATATAGTTGTCTGTCAAACTGTAATACACTTTGTGGAAACAGAGTTCATACTTAGAACTTTAGAGAATGTAACAGAAAAGGCTTCTGTCTGAATCTCATAAGCACAGTAAAATCATCATAATGAAAGACTATAACCTAGACTAATAAAAGCACTAATTGTGCATTAATATTAGTGTCAAGAAATTGACAGTGGAGAGAAGTCTTTGGAGGAAAAAAAAATTACTTTTGCTGTACCAAACTATTAGGAAATCAGAACCACAGACCTAGTATTATGATGATGATGTCTTTTCCATCCGTATTATTGTCAATTAATTATTACACTATACTTGTACATCTTTTTGAAGCACGTTAATAGCTCCTGTCAAAATTGAGCCTAGAAGCTATTAAGACTCTTACATCATTATGTCCATTTATGCTCCAGGTAAATAGAATAAGTCAAAACTTGAAAAATAATTTGTTAGATGAAGAAAAGGTAAGGATTACTTAGGAACAAAGCATTAATTTAGTGATGATAGGTATTATCATCAGTTATTCCCCCTTTAGTATTTGTGGCAACCAATACAGGTAATTTTTTAATGAGGTGATGGAGACAAGTTCCTGTTCTGTATTCCTTTTCCAAACAAAACCTTTGCTGCCCATTAGTAATAGGTCATTCTTTAGATAACATGGTTTGCAAGTAGATTCTTAATATTTTTCAACTAAATTTATTTTCTCCAATAGTTGACTTAGACAGGTAACTCTTAGCAATCTGATGATAGGCAGTTCTTTCTGAGGCATTGAATTTCACTCACTTGACTTACTATTAGTTTGTGAATTAAAAAAAAATTATTATAATTCAACAGAGAAAACAGTTTTACTAAATAATTGTCAGTATAGTAATATTTTGGCAATATCAGTATTGTACTTATTTGTCAGGAACATTAGATTTTTTTCAGGTGGTGAATTTTGCTATTCAGTCTTTGTGCATGACAAAACTAATTCAAATTCATGCTCTCTCTGGTCATAAGAAGAAACATGACAGGTCTTTATTGTCCATACCTTCAAATCATGCAGTTTTCTTAGGCTCTGACTGTACATGATCTGCTTTATCTATCTGCTGGTATTGTATTGCACTGCATTTTGAATAAAATAACCTTATGTTATGTATCTAAGGTAAGCATAAATTAATCTTTTTGTTGAGCTCAGGAGTTAAATCCTTAACAAAGTGGATTTGGCATATGAAATCACTTTCTGGTTTCTATTTTGATAGGCTTATATATAGTTGCTAATAAAATCACTGACACCTATGTCCATGTAATATTGCATACACCAGAGAGAAAGATATACAAAGTGAAAATGTGCAACATATTTTACTTGATTGCCTATAAACTCTCTGATGCATTTCAGGAGGTGAAAACAGTGTTTCTTGAAGTATTTCAGGAATAAATCCTTTATATCTGATTAAAATGCAGATGAGCATCATAAACTATTGTAATTTGAAAGGGTTGATCTCTTGATGCAATCTTCTTCCATCTGCTTCAGGTGTAAAGCTTAGAGGGAATTTGCTACAATTACTGAATGCAATTTGGGTTCATCTGGAATCCCCCAACCTGAAAGTCCCTATATCAATGAAAACTCCTTTTTAATACTTCTGAAGTTTCTGCTATTTCAAAAAATTCTGCAACTTTGTAATAAAATCATTGTTATAAGAAATTATGGAACTGCTAGTGAAAATCCGCATGAGAACTAATGGAAAATCTGAATGACTCTCATGTTAGGATCTAATCTCATACTTCAAATCTTAAAATACTGATAATGCTAATTCAGTAATTTTTAATTCTTAGGTGGTTTACTTAATACATAAGGAGAGATATAACAAGCCAGAAGTCAGTGTAAGTGGCTTGAAGGCTTTTATTTCTCTGTGTTTTGCAGATCATCTCTAGGTTTTATCTAGACTACTGGCTATGATCTTGTATTATGGAGTTACATTATAAGACTTTAGGGAATGAATACCAAACTCTTATCTCTGAACACTGTTATTTTGTTGTAAGGACCTAAGAGTAGCTTGTACAGACTTCATCACATTAGAACAAGCAATAAATGTGACCTTAGCATAGATATACTATATTAATTAGTAGGGAGACACAAATTTCTTGGAGTAATCGTCACTAGCCAAAAAAGACTAAGAAGTAAAGAGTTATATTACTAGAAGTGTGTGAGAGATAAAGGAAATGTTATCAAAAAGGTAATTTCCTATTTAACAGATGTTGAATAAACAGAGCAATAGTTAATTTAAAAAGTACATTTTTATTTGGTAGGAGGAATAAGAAAACTGCTCATTTAGTAAAATATTGTACCCAGCTTCTGGAAAACAAATAGTCTGCTTTGAAAGCTGGCGTGGAATGCAGGGATCAGCAGTGGTTTGACACTGAGAAATTAAGCTCAGTTATTTAGTGGCAGAAAACTATTCAATGAGCAGAGAAAAATATATATAACACTCAGCTTGCAAAGAACACGATTACTTTGTAAAATGGTTGTCTGTCAACAGGAGCTTTCTTTATAACTTCCGTTATTGAAAAAAGTCATTGACTATTCCAATCACTCTTTTTTCAGTTAATTTTTTGATAGCCTCAATGTCATCATATTGTAAACTGATTTCCCCAAAGTGTTCTTTTTTAAAGAACATCTGGATTAGTCCAATTCTGCAATAATATTTTTTTTTCTATTATCTATAAAGTTACGTGGTTCTGCTTATGTCCTGAGCAAGAATTCTTCATGCTAGGACTTTGCACCCTTGAGCACTAGAATGTTGTATCTTAGGCTGCTGGACTGAAGAGATAATTAACATGGAAGAACTGAAAGGAGATACAGTAACAGAAACATTCTTAAGGATGAAAGAAATTAAAGACTAAGTGATCATAGGAACTTGATTTTTCAGTGTTTTCCTAGTGAGTATAGGTACTTTTTATAGATACTTTTATTAGAGATAATAACTAAAACCTAATACCTCTCCAACAGAAGAAAACATCAAGGGGAAATATCTATGTAAAAGAAAAAACCTGTACTCAGCACTGGCAAGGCCGCAGTTCAAGTACTGTGTTCAGTTTTGTCATCGCAAGAAAGACATTGAGGTGCTGGAGCGTGTCCAAAGAAGGGCAACAAAGCTGGTGAAGGGTCTAAAGAAAAAGTCCTATGAGGAGCAGCTGAGGGAACTGGAGTTGTTTAGTCTAGAGAAAAGGAGACTGAGGAGAGAAAAGGAGACCTGATCGCTCTCTACAACTACCTGAAAGGAGGTTGTAGCGAGGAGAATGTTGGTCTCTTTTCCCAAGCAGCAAGTGATGCGACAAGAGGAAATGGCCTCAAGTTGTGCTACGGGCAGTTTAGATTGGGTGTTAGGAAAAATTTCTTCACCAAAAAGGTTTTCAGGCACTGGAACAGGCTGCCCAGGAAAGCAATTGAGTCACCATCCCCAGAGGTTGTTAAAAGACATGTAGACATGGCACTTAGAAACATAGTTCAGTGGTGGACTTGGCATCATTGGGTTAATGTTTGGACAAGACGATCTCAAAGGCCTTTCCCAACCTAAATGATTCTGTGATTCTATGATTTAGTTCACACTCTTTTAGGCAGCAGTTCCCAAGCAAAAACTAATGATGGTTCTTTCCTGACATAATCAGAGTCAAATATTGGCTTTATGTGTTTTTCTGTTTTTTCCTCTCTCTGTACAGCTCTGTATCATCTCCAGAAATCACTCGAGACAAAAAAAAGCGCCATTCCCCAGCCTGTATTTATGCAGTTGATTGTTTATGCACTAGGTATAGAAGTATACTTACATAATTTGTGTCTAAATTCATCACTTCTAAAAACATTCTAATGTTCTGGAACTGTTTTGCAATTTGTGGAGGTAATTCTAATTTCTGGTTTTGTCCTCGAGCATTCTTGTTGTCCTCCAAACTTTTGAATTGTCTGGAAATGGAATATTTTTATTTCTTATTATATTATACAGATAATTTATAAAAATATTGAACAGAGCTAAACCCACAACAAACTGTTGTAGAGCTTTGCTTGACACAGCAGCCACTTCAATAGGATTCTTACCAATCTGTGTCATGCCAGAAAGCTCTACCTGACAAGAACACCAGGAATATCACCATGTTTAAATTAATTCTGCTGTTTTCACACCATTCTCTCACCATTAAGTTTCCTGTAAGGGAGATTTGTCTTGCAGAATTAGAGCCCTGGAACCTACAGTGCAACAGCGTTCATGTGGCTGCTTAGGAAAGTAAGCATGACCATCTTGGTTGACTCTTAAGACTAGTCCTAAAGTCTTAAAAATTAATGGTTAAGTTCTTGTGTAAATTTAAAATGTGTTCAATCAATTTAGAATAAAAGTAACCATGACATTTACTAGTTCTCTACTGCTAATTAATGATGTGGCTCAGAATTGTTGGGAGGGAAAATCCAAGCTTTTTCTTTTGTTTTCTTTTGCTTTTTTGTTTTTTTAAATGTTTTTTCACAGCCTCTTCAATCTCATCCCATGGAAACTGATAAGTTAACCCAGTTAATGAAGTCTCATTAGTTGTTGCATCTGAAATTATCTGATCTCTTGGTTCAAGCAAACAAAAAATCCTCAAGGTTTTTTCTTGGCTGGATTGATTTTGCAAAGAAAAGAAAACAAATATTTGATGAAGAGAAAAAGGATAAAGTTTTCAGATACTGAATGAGTGGCAAAGAATTACTCATATTCCAGTTATAATGCATTTATCTATAAAATTTATTCTATTTTTCAAAGGAAATATTTTTACTCCATTGTTTTAAAATGAAACAGTATTTATTATTTCTCCTTACCTGTAATTTTGTGTATTTAGGGAAAGAATAACGCTGGTATCAAATATGATGAAGCGAATGTTTTCAAAAAGTGCTATCATATATTTGAGACCTGCATAAATGAAAACTCATTTTTAAGTCATCTTTTAGAATGCACTGTATATATTTTGTCTATCTGAAGTTGTAGAATAATACAATAATAGGGATTTCTGCTGATGATTAGGCTTTTATCACTCAAACAGGTTTAGATAATGAAAATTTTACACCCCATTAACTTACAATTTAGTGCACTCTTTCTTTCTTCCTTTTTCTCCGTATGAAAGAATACCATTTACCAAGATTTCAAATGAAGCCAGCTTTAATATAAAACACAATATAATACTTTTAACACAATAAATATAATGCTCTGAATGAAGTGATCATTAAAAAAAAACCCAAAATGTAAAGCTGTATGAGTTCAGAAGGCAGCAAAAGCAAAATGATAAGATTATACAGTGAAAAGGAGGAACTTGGGCAGAGAAAGTTTATTTCAGATTTTTACAACTTTACAAATAAGATCAGCTTGAATTCAATGAATGTTCATATAAGATCTACAAATAAATCATTCATTAGGAAAGAAAAGCTAAGACTTAAATTTTTCTGTAATCAAGAGACTATATAATAGTTTTAATAGAGTGTTATTAATATGTACTAGAAAGGGAAGAAATAGTTGCATGTTTTGGTTTATTTTATTTTATTTCATTTTATGATATTTTTTAAATGTCCTGAAAGGTAGGTTTAATGCTTTGTACAGTTTTAGGTCTTTAATATGTATTGTTATGTTATTCAGTAAAATTTTCAATGTATTAAAGTTTATATTGCTTTAGATTACCTCATTGTACTAAACTATTCACAGGATCACAGAATTGTTGGGATTGGAAGGAACCTCTGGAGGTGACCTGGTCACACCTCCCTGCTCAAGGAGGACACCTGAAGCTAAGTGTCCAGGAACATGTCCACATGGTTTTTGAATATCATCAAGGAGAGAGGTTCAACAACTCTCTGGGCTGCTTGCGCCAGTGCTCAGCCACCTTCATAGTAAAAAAGTGTTTCCTGATCACAGAATTACAGAATCATAGATTAACAGATGCGTAGAGGTTGGAAGGGACCTCTAGAAATCATCTAGTACAACATCCCTACTAGAGCAGATTCACCCAGAGTAGGTTGCACAGGGTCATGTCCAGGTGGCATTTGAATACCTCCAGAGAAGGAGATTCCACAATCTCTCTGCGCAGTCTGTTCCAGTGCTCGGTCATCCTCACAGTAAAGAAGTTTTTCCTCACATTCAGATGGAATTTCCTGTGTTCCAGTTTGTGCCCTTTGCCCCTTGTCCTGTCACTGGGCACCACTGAGAAGAGTCTGCCCTCTTCCTCTAAACACCTGCCCTTTAGATATTTATAAGCATTGATGAGATCCCCTCTCAGTCTCCTCTTCTCCAGGCTAAACAGACCTCTGTCACCATTTCTTCATACGAGAGATGCTCCAGCCACCTAATCATCTTTGTAGCCCTCCGCTGGACTCTCTCTAGTAGTTTCCTGTCTTTCTTCAACTGAGGAGCCCAGAACTGGACACAGTACTCCAGATGCGGCCTTCACCAGGGCAGAGTAGAGGAAGAGGATAACTTCCCTTGACCTGCTGGACATGCTTATCTTAATGCACCCCAGGATACCATTGACCTTCTTGGCTATGACGGCACACTGCTGGCTCATGCTTAACTTGTTGTCCACCAGGATTCCCAGGTCCTTCTCCACAGTGCTGCTTCCCAGTAGGTCAACCTCTAAGCTGTAGCAGTGTCTGGGGTTGTTCTTCCCTTGGTGTAGGACCCGACACTTACCTCTGATGAATTTAATTTTGATTCCTCTCTGCCCAACTCTCCAGCCTGTCCAGGTCTTGCTGAAAGGCAGCGCAGCCTTCAGGTGTGTCAGCCACCCCTTCCAGCTTGATATCATCATCAAACTTGCTGAGCATATACTCTGTCCCCTTGTCCAGGTCATTGATGAATATGTTGAATAAGACGGGACCCAGTACTGACCCCAGGGGTACACTGCTAGCCACAGGCCTCCAACTAGACTCTGCACCTCTGAGCTCTGCCATTCACTCAGCTATTAATCTACCTCACTGTGCACTCATCTAACCTACACTTCCTAAGCTTACCTATAGGATGTTATGGGACACAGTACCAAAAAGCCTTATTGACATCAAGGCAGACCACATCCACTGCCCTCCCCTCATCTATCCAGCCAGTCATGCCATCATAGAAGGCTATCACATTGGTCAGGTATGACTTCCCCTTGATGAATCCATGTTGACCACTCCCAATAACATTTTTCTCTACATGCTTCAAGATGACCCCTAGAATGAGCTGTTCCATCACCTTGCCAGGGATGGAGGCAAAGCTGACTGACCTTTAGTTTCCCGGGTCCTCTGTCTTCCCTTTTTTGATGTTAAATGGAATCTCCTCTGTTTCAGTTTGTACCCGTTGCCTCTGGTCCTGTCACTGGACTGGGACTGAGAAGAGTCTAGCTCCATACCCTTCACAATGTCGCTTCAGATTTTCATATACACTGATAAGATTCCCCCAAGTCATGTCTTCTCCAGGTTGAACAGTCCTAGCTCTCCAAACCTTTCCTCGCAGTAGAGATCTCATTCATCTTTGCAGCCCTTTGTTCTCTCTAGTAGCTCCCTATCTCTCTTGTTCTAGCTAAAATACTCCTGGTATGGTCTCATAAGTAATCAGTGGAGGGGAGGGATCTCCTCCCTCAATCTGCTGGCAATGCTTTGGCTAATGCAACCCAGCACACCCTTAGCCTTCTTTGTGGCAAAGGTGCATTACTGCTTCACAGTTAATTTCTTGACTGCCAGGACCCTCAAGATCTCTTTTGCAATCCTGATTTCTGGCTGGCTGGTCCCCAGCATATGATGGTGCATAGGGTTGTTTCTCCCCACATGCAGGACTTTGTAGATACGTTTCAAACTGCCTTTCATGAGTTTTCTGTCAGTCAATTTCTCCAGCCTGTCAAAGTCTCTGAACAGTACCATGACCCTCTGGGACATCAGCCACTCCTCCCATTTTTGTGTCATCATCAAACTTGCTGAAGGTACACTCTGCCCCATCATCCAGATCATTAATGGAGACATTGAACTAGATTGGACCCAGTATTGACCCCTGGAGTTCATCGCTAGTTACTAGCCTCCAAATAGAATAGAATAGAATCATTAAGGTTGGAAGAGACCTCAAGGATCATCCAGTCCAACCGATCCTCCCCCACCTATTACCCACTAAACCATGTCCTTAAGTACCACATCCAACCTTTCCTTAAACACCTGCAGGGACGGTGACTCCACCACCTCCCTGGGCAACCCGTTCCAATGCCCGACCACCCTTT
>VWZZ01002333.1:18982-33691 GCA_013399095.1 Psophia crepitans | reverse complement strand
GGGAGAGGTAGAGCCGGGAGCGCCCGGCCCAGCCGTCGCGGCGCTTTGGGGCTGCCTTCCCAGCGCTTCTAACTGGCACCAGTTAAAAACCCCTCGGAGTTACCGTTCATTGCTGTCGACATTTAGAGTCGCTTCTCACCCCTCGCCTCGCCAGGCGGTGCTGAGCAAACCCTGGGTGTAGGAGTGTGGTTCGTTTCAAAGCTGCTCTTGCTGGCTCAGAGGCGTCGTTTTAGAGCAGTGTTCTTGTAATATTTTATTTTACTCAAAAACACATCAGAGCCAGTGGAGATACCAGCTGATGTTCACCTCTGGTCGTACAGCACCTGCTTAATCTAGACAATACATCAAAATACTGCATCGCCCAGGAAGAACCAATGTGATTGTGTGCATGAGGAATCTGAAACACTGAAGCTCAAAACAGCGGTAGTTTCTCCTCTAGACTCCTGGATAGTTCAAGCAAGAGTGTTGTTACTAACTCACAAAAACTTCTAGCCTAACTGCGGCAGTAAAACGTGTTTCCATCAATATTTTGAAAGGGTGAAGACAGACGTTTTTCTTTCCTGTTTTGTGTTCTATACAAGCTGTGGTCAGACCGACCTATTGGTGTTACCTGGACCAAGCCCAAGCTGGAGAGATTTGTGCCCTCCAGCTTCCGAAGCATCGCTTAAACCAGCCATACTGTCTGCAAACGGCATGGCAGACTGTGGTGACCAGTCCCCTCCCTCCCCCTTTCTGAGAAGAGCTCCTGGAAGACATGCGCAGACAGGATGCACACCGGTACGCGAAACCGCAAGAAGTGCTCACAGCGACAAAGCAGCGAAGCACCTTACGTGTGGTTTGTGATTAGATCTTGCAGCACAAGCTGTAAGTGTGAATTTGAGGTCAGATTTTGTATCGTAGGTCACAAGTAACTTTGCCTAAATAAAGCAGCTCTATAAAAGCTGGCCTTCGAGCAGAGCTAGCTGAAGATCTCAGGAGCGCAGTGACATCCTCCCGGCCAGGGACACCTGACCGTATGACACTATTAGTTGCCTTAATTACAATTGTGGTGTTTGTGTTATTATTGTTTTTATTACCATGGAGTTTTTACGAACTTGTTGCTTGGGGTTTTTTTGCCTGGTTTAATTCTTTACCTACTGGAAAGAATTAAATAGCGGGCACTGTTCTTTTACCTCCTATTTTCAAACATTGTTTTGTGGACATTAGTTTGATATTGTACATACGCCTACTTTGCCCAGCTGGGTGGAAGTAGGATGGTCAAGGAGGAACCAGGCTATTGCTCCATTTAATTAATTGATTAAATTAATTGATTGATTAAAATTGCCTCACGGGAAGGCAACCCAGATTTGTCTCCTTGGCAGTCTGGACCTTTCCCAACGCATAACCCCTCAGCGCAGTCAGGTTATGACACTCTGGTTGTTGAACACCACATTTTCTGTGCTTGTGTTTTGATTCCAACTGGAACGATAAAGAGTGTGTACATTTCCTGTAACTCCAGCACTGATTTAATGTCTGGCAGAGAGGGAGGAAAGAATGGTGTGGATGCTTTTTTCATCACATCAAGTATCTCTGGCTCTACCAGAAACATGTCTTGTCCCCAACAAAAGAGAGAGGAAGAAAGAGGTAATGTTGTTTTTCACTGGTTCCCTTTGTAGCCGAGATGGAAGCAAGTTCTTCTGATGCTGCAGAACCCTCAGAACCCTCAGAAGCTACTTGTGAAATCAGTGAAGTTTCCAGGACCCAATTCTCAATTCGTGTGTAGAAGAAAACCTAAAGGTATCTATGGGCTGCCTCTGTGCTAAAGTTGTTCAAGCTGTTCTGCACAACCTTGACGTCAACTAAAACAGTCTTGCTAATACCTTTAGCCAACAGGAGTGTAAAAACTTTGAGCAGAACACATTGCTGCTCCTCAAATGTTCAACTGCTCTGTATCTAACTGAGGTTACCTTCTTTTGGTGTAGTACTGGCTGCTATCTCCATACTGTGTAGAGTAGGAATCCATAACTACTAGTGCCATCTCTGAGGCCAGCATCAGTGATGTTACTTAATGGAGGGGTGAGGCAGGGACAAAGAGCCTTTTAAAGAACTGGAGGAGGTAAAAGGTGTACAAGGCAAAAGTTCACATGCTCATCATAGAGTAAAAGCAACTACAAGAGGCACGTAGTTCTTTAGGTATATACTGTGCTGTGCATTTTTTTACTGAGCTTCCTGTGCTGACAGTCCTGTCACTTTTTCTGCTTGTCTGTGGAGGGAGGAATAACCTGTGGAGTTCCCTTTCGTGTTTTGATCAAAATCCTTCTGGCTTCACTGCTTGTTGCTCCATTGCTGGCCCCTACCTCTTTCTCAGCCTTGCCCCTCCTTCCCTAGCTCTTGATCTCTCAGCCTTCAGTTCCAGCACATTAACCCTTTTCTAGCTGCACTGTCACCACAACATATCCTCCTCATTAGTGGAGTAATCACTGCAACCTCTTCCTTCCCAGCTATGCAAAGAAAGGCTAGCCATCAACAGCTGACCTGAGGATGTCCTACTACTGCCAAGGTAGGCAAGAGCGTGGAGATTTGGCAACAGTCACTGGCAGCTGATGCTTGCTGGGAACAGAGTGTATATACATGGATCGGGTGAGGTATAGACTGTAAGCTGTGTGTCCCTAGGTAGTGACCCCAAAATAGTGACCACTGTGCACCATTTTCTGGTTTCTTCCACAGGTTTCCACTGAATCTTTGTTCACAATATTTTTGCTTCTGATCACTTTGTACCCATTCAGCACTTAAATCTGAGTCCTTGCCATCCATTTGGTAACCATTGTGCAACCATGCCTTCCCAAGCCATTCCAAGGTGAAGGTGGACAGCAGGTGGCAATAGCAGAGCTCACAACATCCTTTGATCGCGTTCTCTCTGCTCAAATAATTGTCAGCCTGAGCTAGAATCACCATTTAAAGTCATCAATACTATAACAATATCCATGTTAACATATCCATGTTAATAACTGCAACAGGAGGGTTAAGCATTCATATGGAGTGAGGGAATAAGTAGCTTTAATTGAAACTGCCCATAAAATAGGACCAAAGATTCCTTTGTTGTTGAAATGGGAATCTGGAAGCACTTCTCATCACGAAAAAGTCAGAAGTCTTAGTTTCATTTGAATGTTTGCCTAGCTAAATTGTAGAAGTTGTTAGAATTGATAGTGGTAATAGAGAAGGCAGTCATGGTATATGTGTTAAAATAAAAAGGGGGCCAATCCGGCAGATGTTATTAGCAGTACTATTTACTGCCAGTAAAGTGAGTGGAATGAGCATGATTTACACCAAATATTATGTTTCTCTTAGTACAGGACAGAATGTGATTTTATATGGTGTAATTTTTAGTTTGTTAGTTTTGATGTCTCTAGGCTGCAAAGAAAATAAAAACAGAGTAAGAAGACCTGGAGATACAATAGTTACTCCTGTCACTACACTTCTGTGCATTTTTATATTCAAGAGAAAGGATGGCAGCAAGCAATTAACAGCAAGCCATTACAAAAACGTATCAACATGCTTTGGTTTACCTATAAAATTCACTAAACATGAATGTCACATAGGCTGAAGAAGGGAAAGGAAACTGTAAATGAGAAGAAATATACCCACACCCCATTAAATACTGTGTAATGTTAGTTCCTACACCACCTGTAATTCTTCATATTTTTACCAGGGCAGTACAGATACTATCACTTCTAGACATATTCAGTAGAGTTATAGTTTTCAAGTCCCATGCTTCACTAGATAATTTTTGTTTTATCCAAAGTGAGCAGTAAGATTTTTTTTTTCTTTTTGCTGAGTGTTAATGGTGAAAAAGACCCACAAACCCAGATATCAAGGAAACAGTAAAGAGAACATTTCTGTTTTGTCCTCCTCTTAGAGCAGATGATAAGAATGATCTATGTACTGCAGCAGAAGGGAAGAGGTTTTTTGGGGTTCAACCAACTTCTTCAAAAAAGTTCCTGATACCTAGTTCAAACAAACGTATATAAACTTGCACACCTCTTAGGCAACATCCAGAAAGTTAAAACAAATAGTCTCCTTTTCAATAGGGAATAATGAGACTCCAAGAAAGGAAGTACTGTGGAGTTACATGTTTTTCCATAAAACTACTTTTGCTCTGTCCTTTGGTGGCAGAAAGTGACATTTGCCAAATCCATTGACTTACACAATTTAGAACACTGCTATTATGATGACATATACTACTTATTTTTGTCACTTTTTTCCTGTTCAATAACTGCATGATGTGGTATTTTAGCTGTGTTGTAACTGAGCCTGGAGGCTTTGCCTGGGTGTTGCCTTATCCATTGTACGTACACAACAGTCAACCCCTTGCTCAAAACTCAGCTGTATGTGCATTGAAGAGAGACACGGATGCTCAGAATGATGGACAGATTTGTAAAGGATAAATTGGTTTTACCTTAAGTGACAGAGTTCAGTTCAGTCTTGGAAACACATAGTGTATATTGAACATGACTGCTGGAAGAAGACTACATTCTACATCCACAAACGGATTTGAACGCTGAAAGGTTCCTCATACAGGTACCTCGCTTCCTTTTTTTCCCCTGTAATATGTTGCTAGTCATCTCACAGATCCAGCATATCAACTGTAGTAGTTGTCCCCTCAGGTTTTTGTGGAGACTTTGTAGTTGCTTTCCCCACAACCCCCCTAAGCCTTGCATTTGTAGTCAGTCTGATTGCTGCAGTGCCATGGGTGATACCTTTGCCTGCGTTGCTTCTGGAGTTGTGCATAATCTTGTTGCCCAAAGGAAAAAGCTGTAGTTGTCTTTCCTCCCTGTGAGAGCTGTTCGTGGTACGTATCTCTGAGATCTCGTATATGGAAAACATACTTTAGTCCTTCGTATGCCAGCTCTTCAATATGCGGGTGTTAAAATTTAACCCACGTACCTCGGTTTGATTACAGCATCCTCTACATGAAAGTCAGCATGTATTGCATGCGTGTTATTTCTTCCTGTTGTTGCTGCAGCTGTGTAAGTGTATGGGCAGCAGCAATTCCTTTTCCTCATGCCAAGGCCAGCTCTGCAATTTTTACTGGTATAATTAATCCCGTTGCAGAAGGAGGTCATTTAAAAATAAAAGCCAAAATAGGGTCAGAGGGTGGGTATAACTATGTCATTATAAAGATGACACATCAGAATGATGATTGACCTTGCTGTTTGGGAATAGCTACCCCAGTATAAAGCACCTTTGTACAAATACGACTATAGACATCTTAAGAAGTTGAGGTAGCAGGGAAATTCTATCGCTTTAGTTCTATTGTGATAATTAAAACGGTGCCTGTTTTTGACAGACAAACCCCAAGTAACCTATGGCAATTTTAAGTTACTTCATTTGGCCATTGATTTTCCACAAAGAAGCTTGTCCTTTCACGTGAAGTAAAACAAACTTTTCAAAACTGCATTTCCACTTGCTATCCTTCATTGTCGTTAACACCTTCCCCAGAAAAGCATGCCACACCCACTGAATCCTGCTCTCCTGATAGCACGTTTGCATGAAGAGTAGTTAATGAAGGCGCAGCAAAGGTCAGGAGGGGTGGGAATTCTGTGTGGGGGTGTGGGAAGGAGAGTGCTGACAGATTGTTCTCTAGAACTAGGGTTGCTGAACAGCACGTGCCGAGGCGGAGGGTGTGTGGCTGGGGAGGAAGGGAAGCAGGTAGCCCGCTGTCACCTCAGGGTTCGCGTTAAAAGGGTCCAGGCAGCCCATGCCAGCGTCACCGCTCTGTACCAGCCCACCCCTCCTGCGCTCTGCTCTCCTGCTGTCTTCCAGTGTCTTCCACCGAACCCTGCTCTCATTCACAGATTACAAGAAGATTAAACTCTCAGTGAGTGACGGGGAGTGGTCTCTGCATGCCCATGCAGTTAGGGCAAAGTCTCACTGCCCTGAGTCCATCCTGCTGATGCTCCCCAGGCTCCAGAGCCTTCCATCCGTGCCTGCCCGCTCTCAGCCCCTTCCCCTGCTGGCCACGCTGTGGCTCAGTGCCTGGTGCCAGTTGGCTCCAGCCTCCCCCTGCCATGCACTGGGGCTGTGCACAGTGGCCCTCTGCTCCCGCTCTCCCTGCCCAAGAAGTAGCTCCTGCTGCTGGCAGTCAGGAAGACACAGCCTGCACTTCACTAAAATACACCCAGGCAGGACCTTCCACCTGATGGAGGAAAAAGAGGAGGGGTGTGCCACAAACCCAGGCCAACCCTTGGTACTGTGGTGTGGGGAACAGGTGGCAGAGTGGTAATGAACTGGAGTGTCTTGGGATGCTGAGGCCAAACCTCAGCTGGAGATGCAGAGGTCAAGTGAGTGAGCAGTACTGTCATGTATCATCTTCAGCCTGCAGCATTGGCTGATCTCCGATCACGCTAAACCACCATGCAGGGAGAGGAGTGCTAAAAGGAATAGTGCTAAAAGCCTTCTTCAGGTACCCCCTGTGGTGACCAACACCCCCCCTTTCTTAGAAGAGCTCCTGGAAGACGTGCACTGACAGGATGCGCACTGGTACACGAAACCACAAGAAGTGCTCACAGCGACAAAGCAGTGAAGCACCTTACGTGCGGTTTGTGATTAGATCTTGGAGCACAAGCTGCAAGTCTGAACAGGTCTGAACTTGTGGCCTGATTTTGTGTCGTAAGTCACAAGTAACTGCGCATAGGTGAAAAAGCAGCCCTATAAAAGCTGGCCTTCGAGCAGAGCTAGCTGAAGATCTCAGGAGCGCAGTGACATCCTCCCGGCCAGGGACGCCTGACCGATGACGCTGCAATCACGAGCGTTATTTGTGTTATTAGCGGTTTTATTACCATTAAGCTTTTATGAATTTTTATCAGTGAATATCTGCATACAGTTAGATCTAACATAGCAACTATTAACGAATATGTAGACGCTTAATAAATTTATGTGATTAAGCAATCCTGATGTTTGACTGGTTTAATTCTTCACCTACTGGCACCCAGTGGGCACTATTCTTTTACTTCCTATTTTCAAGCATTGTTTTGTGGACATTAGTTTGGTATTGCACATATCTTGACTTTGCCCAGCTGGGCAGAAGGAGGATGGTCAACGAGGAATCTGGGTATCGCACCGAGCAAAAAAATCACCTCACGGGAAGGCAACCCAGATTCGTCTCCTCAGCAGTCTGAACCTTTACCAATGCATAACCCCTCAGAGCAGTCGGTTATGACACCCCCACTCTGCAAATAATTATCCCAGGACATTCCTCTTACTTTTCCCATTCTTTAATGATACAGGTGGGCAGTTTCTTCAGGTGAGGGCAGAGGACCAAAGCAGCAGTCCGTAAGCCGCCTTCAGCCCAGCTGTCAGCGGGTACCTGCTGTAAAAAAGCCTTTAAAGGCAGCCGCCTTCCAAGCGGCCATGGAGGCTTCCTCCCGTTATACAGAAACCAGATTATCGCTGAACTTATTTGATCCACTCCTAGGGAGTAATAAAATATGCGTTTTGCTCCGTAAAAACTCCATCTGGTCTCTGAGATATATTGGCATGGCAAGCGTCTGCCTTCCTTTGCTGTCGCTCGCAGTCCCCATCCAGCCACTTATCAGTTCATCTGTCACAAGAAGCAGAAAGATTTCCCTTGCATAGACAAAAAGTCACCTCCCGAGGCCCCTAGTAACTGGTCCTGCTTCTATTCCGGCAACTGAAGCGGCACATTTTAAGGTTGTAGCAGCCTAAAAAGGATGTAACAGGCTGTTCCTACTGCTCAGGCATTCAAAACTGTCTCTGCAAAGAAACTCTGTAATGGGGAGGGAAAGCGTTGGGAAGAAAAAAATCACTCTTTGTTGTTGGTTTGTTGTTTTCTGTTTTTTTTTTTTCTGGAAGAGCTCTTTCGTAATGCTTCAGAGCAGACAGGAGTTTGTTGGTCAGGAAAATAGGCAAACCGTATGCCGTTCTTTTGAGATAAGATGTGACGCCTTTCATTCGCAGCTCTGCACGCCAAGTCATAATCCACCGTGTTCATCGGGTTCAAACACAGTTTTATCAAATTCACTGAGGTAAAAGAAGTTCCGCAGCTTTGGGCTTAAATATACTTCTGATACCTGTGGGTCAAGGCTGAGACCTCAGATATTCCCAGAGGGGGGACCTACTTCCTGCCCTCTTAGGCTGAGTTTATTAAAGCTGCTGACCTGTTGCAAGTCATCATGATTACACAAGTGACTTGGTCACCTTTCAAAAGCATCGCATTATTTCAATACAAAAACATTACTGAGTAATACCATGACGGTAAATATTTGATGGAAAAAATACTGTTTATCAGGTTGAACAGATGCCTGAGATTATCGGTTCTTCTGTCAAGTGTGTTTCTGCCTGCGTCTCCTTGACCCTGTTCAGATGTGCCCTGTCTCTCTGCCCTTCCTCCTCTCTGTTTTTTGTCCTGTTGAGCCAGAATCCACTAGTATAGTAATTGTCTTGAGGGCACAAGGCTTCTCAGACTTGTTTACCAGCCATAAGATTAATCTTAACTACGCTGCAGCGATTCTAGGATCTCAAAGGTGCAAAGGACGCTCATTGATACATTAACCTGCGAACACCTCACGTGTGCAGAGTCTGGAGATACAATCGGTTTTGCTTTTTCTGGGCTTCCAAAGTCTCATGTCTGCTACAAAAAGGCACTTAGATTATTCAAGGTGAGTGAAAACACTCAGAATTGGAGGTCAAGGTGACAAAGGACAAAGATGACCTAATTGTGGAGGTGTGTTTCAGAGTAGTGGAAAAGTGGAAATAAAGGAGGTCAAAGAGTTTCAGAAGATGCTTCTGGCTGAGTATTTTTGCCAGGTCATGAGCTGTAACAGGAAATATGAAGTACAATTCAGCTCCAGATTGTAGAAATCCAAATTTAGCTATCAAATGTAGGTAACTGCTGTGAGCCACATACCTAAACTTCCATTTCAAGCAATGGAGATCAAGTCCTTAGAGTTATTAGGGCCCGGAGAGCTACCAAGCTCATCCTAAATTAGACACCTACCAGGCCAGTCAGTCAAAGACCCACTCCAGCTGCTGCTGAGGTACTTTTTAAACTTTTGTGAGTCTGTCTGGCACATACCCAGATGCCTAGGGTGTCTGAGGATGTGCTGGGTTCCCCAAAACCAGAGGAACCACACATATCCGTCTGGTAACTGTGTTGGCAAGGGGTAACTAGAACTATGTACCTGTTTGCCCACAAAAAACCACACCAGGTGGATGGGACAGCTAAGTGTAATGCATCCTTCAGTGCAAAGCCTCCTTCAATGTCCCAAAAGCTGCTCATATGCTTGCTTGTTGCACATGGTAGACACATGAAGGACATAAACATGGCATCACCTGCTCCTGGGAAGCCCAAGAGCTTCATCTGTTCAGAGTCACTCTGCCAGGCTTGCTAACATGGGCATAGTCTTGACTGTGGAGCTATGGATGGGAGCTGTGGGACTCAGGGCTCTTTGGTGAGAGTGGGTAGATGTGTTAGCAGTAAGCACTACTAGTTGAAAAGATGTGGCATGACAACTCTGGCACTTTGTATGTATGGAGTATATATGGAACATGTAGGGAAGGCCAAAACCAAATTTTATACCGCCAGCACTAATATCTATAGCTTACTCATTTACAAGAGAAAGGGCATGTATTTTTCATGTATTTTTTCTCATGTATTTTTCTCATTTTCTTTTCTCATGTATTTTTCCTTTATCTTACCCTCTACCCAACTAAAAGTTAAAAAAACCAACAAACCAAACAGACCCACAGACATTATCAGAGCTTATTTTGATCTCTTTCTCTGCAGAGTTCACTGACAAGGTTACAGATCTTTTTGGTACGTTGCACAGTTTGAATTATACCCACCCAGCAGTGGTCATTTTGGTTGAAAGGTGATGAAGCTGAGGTCTTTGGCCAAAGGGAAGGGTACATGACCATATATGACCACAGGTCAGATTCAAATTGGGTATAAATGGGGCCCTGTGAAGAGCCATTTTGAGTTGGTCTCCCTCAGAGCAGTGGGTCTGCCGTGGGGGGCTCTGCCTGTGGGTTGGGACATCACCTACAGTTCATCTTCTGTACAGGTTGAGAGACCTCATCTTACATGGGTGAGTGATGATGGGCATTTTGGGTCATCAGCCATAAGCTTTAGGAGCTCTTAAGTCAGCGGTGTGGTATTAACATCCCGACCGACATCCTGAACCTGTGGATTGTTAATGTCTGTTGGAGTCTCAAGGCAGTTTCCATTCAAATAAAACTTAATTCGATATTGTTACCATCTTGTACAAATAAATCCTGGTTTTAGTTTGTTAGTTGGCCTGGCCTGCTTTGGGAGGTTCTGTGACAGATGTGTAAACACATGATACTTAACAGCAGATATTAAGAATAGATATCACCAGCTAACAGAGGAGGATATACACATAGATAACTGACTTGCATTTCACGAGAAGGTTCTTGGTCCCTCGCTGCTCATTGCACATTCCCTTCACAAGGTATTCCTGGCACACATCTGCCTTAAAAGCATCATCAGCTTTGCCTGTGCCTCTGTTTTTACACAGTCGCGTCCTTTCTTGCTGTTGTTCGGCTTCTGTTTGCAACTAAAGGCTGTGACTTCCATCTGCTGGGGCCAAAAAATCTGCCTCTGAAAGACTCTCGCTGTCCTTTGGCAGTGTGCCACAGAAATGCTGCTCACAAAAACAGTAGCTGGATTTTAGGGACTGCAAGATCACCTTCAGTACAAAACAGTGCACCTTAAAATTGCTTGTTATTATTAGGTCCCTCCAGGAGATGAATTTTCTGGATTTGGACTTCTGAGCCTCTGACGTTCCCCAGATGGGCAAAGTGACTGATGTACAGCCCACTGTTCATGCAAGCGCAGGGCCGCGTGGCGAGTTGCAGTGCTTCCTCTTCTCACTTTTAAGCAAGAGAGCTTGAAAGAGAAGCGATTCCTCTCTCGTAACCCATATATATCACTGTGCTCTGCTGTCTACCCGACAAAGGATTTCCTCTTTCCTACACCCTTTGTAATCATCATTGACAGTGTGATTCTTCTGACTGCCAACCCAATTTATGGATTGCCCAATCTGGGCATGACCATCAGATTGAAACTTGTCTTCAAGTTCCTTGCATCCAAACCATGCTTAGATCTTGCAGGTGACTTTTGCCTACTGTTCTGAGGAAGTGAGCCTTCCTGTCTACTCCCACACCAAAAAGCTCGTGAAATACAGGCACTGCAATATCGGAAGAAGAGGGAGAACTGCTATTTTTCATCAGAATCCTTGTCCATTAGTTCCTGTCATGCTCAGAAGTACTGCTCACTGATCAAGACCCCATTGCACCAGGAACTGTGTAACGCTTGTAAAAAGGACAAGGTCCCAGAAAACTTTGCAGTCCGAGTATATGAGACAAGACTCAGGTGGATACAACCAAGGAGACAGGAAAATGCGGAGAATCAAGAAGCCATTATTGGTCGGCATGGGAGTGACAGAACTTCCAGCACACCTGCAGCATAAGAGTTTCAATATTTTTGCTGGAAATCTTTGAAAAGCACGATGCATTCACTGCATAAACCTTTATGGCATTCTTCTCCCACATGTGATGGGTGCATGGGAGGAAGGACCAAAGGGATGCATCGAGAAATACAACAGATGGTCAGTTGGTGGCTGGAATCGGTGTCTTATAGAGAGTGAGGCATAACAGCGGAGTGCAAACATGCTGGGAAGGCCCTTGGAAATGAGGGCAGGGATGTATTTGGTGACAGAGGAAAAAGAGCAGAGAATATATGTGGTGTTCAAAGACAAACTGTTGGAGAGGAATACAAAAACTAATGGAGGGCAGAAGTCCTTACATGTGGTGGTAAGGGTGCAACCTTTAGCTCAGCAAGTCCCGAAGCTGCGAGGAACCCTCAAAATTTTCAGTTCTCTGCCCATGCACTGAGCACCTCTGGGACTCCACAAGTGATTTCAAGGAGTGCGAGATAAGGTGAATACAGAGGAGAAGTCTTGCAAGTAGGAGTAGGCATTTGCACTGGCAAATATTTTGGAAACTTTGCACGGAAAAGTAATGGTCTGTACATTATTTTCCCTAAAACTACTAGTGACCAAAAGTAGGGCAGAGTTCAGATGCCATGTTTTTGTTACCAGGACTGATGGAAGAATGAAGAGCATATATAGGATGTGGAACTCAGCACCAGAAACTTGTCTGTATCACAGTCACAAATTTCTTAGCTGTATGTAGCTGGCTAGAGAAAAAAAACTATGACATCTGACTAAGATACTGATACCCAAATAAATCCAATTCATGCACAGTCCATTACAGGATACAAAAGTGTCTCTTATATTTCTTGAGTTTTCCCTCCAATCACTCAGCACCTTGTACACTACAACCTGTTATCCCTGGAGCATCTCTGCCTCCAGAGCCGCTCACCTCGTCTCAGCCTTTTTTTCCCCTTAATATAAAAAAAAAAAAAGTTTTGAACCAAACATCACTTACAGTGCATTTCTTTTCACCTAACTCTTATCATTTAAAAGTTAGCCTATTAATCTAAAAGTCAATCTACTGATTCAGTTCCAAGTGAATAAATTGAGAGAATGGTGCATTTCATTCCTTAAAAATAAGTATGCACTTACATTTGCAAAGATATTGTAAGTCCTTTAAGGTATGGCTTGAATTTTTTCTTGCCCTTGATATCAAAACTGTGGTTCAGGTGCACGTGGAGGTAAATCCTGTATTAGTAGTCAATGATTGCCCACATCAGGGGACCTGTTGGAGTACATCACTGCCCACTCCCTTCTCATTTATCTAGGTGTTCCTTGGGTGGAAGAGAGCCTCAGGGCAGGACAAGGAGTACAAACATGTGTCTTTCGCCCTAGTATGCAGTCAGGGTGGAGTCAGAGTGGGTATCTGGACCCCGATGCTCTTTGATCTGTGACATATTATACCAAATAATCTCTTTATATTTGTTATGTAAGAGTGTTGTGATTTATTGAGCTGTCAGACATGGTACATGTATCTGTAACTACTTTACAAAGCAGGTCACAAAACCCAGGAAGGGGAAGAGGTTTACAGTTGGTTATTCAAAGGCCTCTGACTCTGACAGTCGCTTCTGTCTCTTTCCTATATTTCTATACTAATCTCTTGAAATTTTTTGATGTTTTCATACGTGTTTTCCACATTTATTGCTTGACAATACTTACATTATTATTGAGCTGTTTATGTGTCCATGGCTGCTCTTATGATCGTTCTCATTTTTAAAATGTTCATTTGTACCTTTGTTTGAGAAAAGAAGCAGCATGCTCAATAATTCATAGATACAGCAAGCTTCAAAAAAGCTGCTCAGTTTTCTGAGCTCTCAGTTTTAATTCTGTCTGTCCCTTTAATGTCAGCTGAACACTTAATACTGACGAGGAGACAGCTGGTTGCTCAGACATGGACGTACAACATCTGCTGGCTGCTGTGTAAGCGTGAGACTTGGAACAGCTTCCACTCACTGCGCACCTGACTTTTTTGAAAACGATCCAGTTTTTGTGTTTGTGGACTGATTTGGTGCTTTTATTCATCATTGAGCATCTCCTCATTCCTTCTTTATCCATCCTTGAACGTGTGCCACACCGTCAGAAAATAAAAGGTTGAATTGGAAAGATAGCACTTGGTTTTTAGCTTTCACACAGTTCTTCCAATATTTCCTCCAGTGAAAACAAAAATAAATTATTTTTGGAGTGCCTGCAAGTCTGTGTGACTCTCTGTCTCCCTTGCCACAGGTGGCCGAAGTGAGAAAACGAAACACCCAGATGCTCACAAGCACAAGCATTTGTGCACTCTGTGCACAAGCACAGAGTTATGGGCAAGGGGCTGCTAGAGAGGCTGCGTAGGGGTGAAGAGTCTCTGGTCCTGCAGCAGCTGAACTGTGAGGTCTCCTTTCTTTAAAGAGGAAACAGGTAAAGCTTGTTACTGGTAAGTGTGCCTGAGAGGTGAATTAAAACAGCAGCATTGGAATCCACTTGCAATAAAGAATTTTAAAGAGCTTCTGGTTGAGCAGTAGCTGGGGGAGCATCCAGTGAGGAGAAACCTTTCCAGGGCTGTAACCCACACTCAGAATGCTTCCCGCTGGGAATGCTTTCCTGCTGGGAGCTTTCAGCAAAAATACCACAAGCTAGTTTGCAAGTACAGAACATGCACGTGTACAGATGGTGGTTTTCTAATTCTGTAAAATGCTTTTCTTTCCAACACACAACACACACATGTCATTCTGTGCTGGTGTGAATGTTCTCATACAGTTTGCTAAAAACATCCTTTACATTAAAGGGACCAATGGGGAGATGGGAACTTTATTTACCATCAATGCAAAAGTAAGAGGGGTTGCGCTTCATTGGCTCTCTCCACTTCACCTTAGGCACTTTCTCAGGGCAGGACCTGCACAGACATACACACCTGTATAACTTAAAGTGTGCAAACTGTTTTCCCGGGTAGGGTAGGAAGGTGTTGATGGGCTCAAAGTCAAGCACTGGGCTAAGAACTTGCAGACCCAAAGTTCTCCAGGGACAGGAGCACTCTTTCCTGGCAGCTGGATATACACAGAATCATAGAATAGAATCATAGAATCTTTAAGGTTGGAAAGACCTCTAGGATCATCAAGTCCAACCATTAACCCAACACCACCATGTCTACTAGACCATGTCCTGAAGTGTCACGTCTACACGCTTTTTGAACACCTCCAGGGACAGTGACTCCACC